>PVKS010036173.1:0-19536 GCA_004027875.1 Aplodontia rufa | reverse complement strand
TGAAGTTAATCTATTATTAAATTCTTGCATGGTCCCTTTCATGTCATTGACTACAGATTTGAGGTCTGTAACTTCCTTTTTGAGAGAATCTATTACTGTAATAATCGAGTCTTTCATATCTTGGATTTTCTCCGTTATTCCTTTCATTAACTCTTCTTTTAAGTCGAGGATCCTTTTTGTTATCTGCTCATTGATATATCCAGAGTTTTATTAATGCGAACCAAGAAACTGTGTTGATAAAGTAAGACACAGATTTTTATACAAATTTAAAATATGTTCATTTAATAATGACTATGTTAATCAGCTTTCTTTCACTATAGCAAATACCCAAGATAATCAATTGTTAAAGAGAAACAAGTTATTTTGGCTCATGGATTCATAGATTACAGTTCATGATTGGTTTTCCATATTCATTTGAGCCTATGGCAGGACACTGCATCATAGTGGAAGTGTGTGGTAAAACAAAACTGCTCACCTCATGTCTGAGAACAAAAGAAAAAGAGGAGGGGGTTTAAGAGTCCCAGTAGTCCTTTCAAGGCCGTGAGCAAAAACCTAAAGACATTACCAAACCCCATCTCTTAAGGTTTCCATCACCTCCCAAAAGAACCACCCTGGGGGCCAAGCCTTTAACACAAGGGCCTTTGGGAGACATTCTAGAACCAAACTGTAGCTATAACTTCAAAATATATAAAGAATGGCCATAACTGCAAGAAGAAATCAATAAAACCATTGCCCTAATGGAAAACTTTAATACATCTCTCAATAATCTATAGGTCAATAAGAATATTGAAGAATTAGCATACTCAACAAACATTGTTTAATAGTTATGTATACAACATTAAATCAAAATACTGGAGAATGTATCCTATTTTTAAGTAAGCTAAAGTATTTATTAAAACTTGTCATAAGCTAAATTATACAGAAAGTCTCAATAAATATTTTCCAACCACAAATAGTTCAGAAGGAATTTCATATGCATTAGATGTCTTCAGTAATTCTTAATATTTAGATATTAGCACCACAACTAACAACAAAATCTTCCATATGAGTCAAAGAATATGTCAGTTTAAGACTTAAAATATATGGAGATATGAACATTCTACATATCTAAACTGGTAAGATGCAGTTAAAATTGTATTTAGAAAGAACTGTACAGTCTTGTACCCACAGTAGAGGAGCAGAAATGCTGAATATTCTTGAACTTAACATTTAACTTACAGAGATAGAAAAGGAACAATAGGAAAAATAAAGGTAAGAAATAGTAATAGTGATATGAGTAGCTTTAACTAAATATAAAAATAATATTAAGATGTAATTACAAAAACCCAAACAATTCTTTAGAGAGAATGGTAAAATTGTTAACTTGTAGGGCTATGTTTTGAAGATGTCCCCCAAAGGCCCATGTGTTCAAAGTTTATTACCTTGTCCAAAGAGTTATCCTAAGGTAGGGGGATTTTCAGGAGGTGGGTCCTAGCAGAAGGAAGTTAGGACATTTAGGGCATGCCATTCTTGACAAAAATTGCATTAGCATTTTTCTAAAGGTGTGGGAGTTGCATGAGTAATTTTATGTTTCTTTAGGTAATAGAAATAATCTACATATTGATATATAGTGATAAAGTTTGCCTAACTATATATTTTTGTCAATACTCAGTAAATTATATACTTGAAAAGGATGAATTTTATGCTGTGTACCATATCTCAATAAACCTAACTCTAAACTAAAGCTCTGTGTGTGCAAACACACGTGTGTGTTTATATGTGTATAATGTATATTCCCAATTATATTCTTGAATATTTTGGCAGTACAAGGGTTTACAGCAAAAATTTCAAAAATGAAATAAGTATAAAGCTTGGAAAAAAGAAAAACAAATTCCATTATTCACACACAACATTATTATCTATACTAAAATCTCCCAAGTGTCTACAGAAAAATGGTTAGAATTACTAGCCAAGGCTAATAGCATTGCTGGACCTGAAATTAATATACAAATGCTATGTGTATTTTATATACTGTAAGCACATAGAAAATTAACTTTTAAGAGATGAATAGTAGCAAAAAGTAAAGCTACCTAATAAAGAATGATTATGAATTTTGTATAAGGAATTTTAAAACGTTTTGGGGATTTTATAAAACCTAAAGGAAAAAAATCACAAAATTATAACATTTTAATGGACAGAAAAATGCACTATCATAAATAAATCAATTTGACTCAAACCAATTTTTACATAACACATGATGAATTAATTCTAAAAATCACATATGGACCGAAGAGATTGGAAAAGATAAGACTTCCTTGAATAACAAAAATTATGTAAGGAACCCACTATTTTTAAAGTCTTATAATAATAAAAAGCAATCAAAGAAAGCAATTATCATTAAGATGTTGTGAAGTTGTTGCTGAGAGAAATTTTTAAAGGAACAGAATAAAAATATTGGAAATAGCCCCCTTACAGATATGGAAATTTAATATATGTCACATATATTATCAGGGTGAAAAGGGAGTTCTTATGAAAGCTGGGATAATAGGCATCGAAGAAGAAGAAAATTAGGGTCTCAAACCATACAATTTACATTAATTTCAGGTAAATTGAAGATGTAATTTTCAAAGTGAAATTTTAAAATTCTTAGAAAAATTTACAACAGAGAATATCTTTAAGCCAACAAAACAAAGTGTATTTTAACTATGATGTTAAAGAGAAAACTAAAGGTAGATTGGTAAATTTAACTACACAAAAATCAAAGATTTTTGTTCATAAGAATACACCACAGGGAGAGCAAAAAGACATTTAAAAATGAGTTGCTATTTTGTAATTTATTTTTGTCCTATATTGATGAATAGTTAACTTATGTTTCCCTTAGTACTTTTAGTTTCAACATTTGACAACAAATCAATGTCATTGTATGTGTCTCCTTTTTTGCAAAGAACAGAATTGCTATGTCAAATGATTTGATATTAGTTAATAAAAATATTGCCCTACAGTGATATTCTTCCAGTTAATATTCTGTGGTAGATTGATAGATGCTCCCCATAATTTGTCTACTTTATAATTCCTAGAATGTTACCTCATTTGGAAAAGGAGTTTTTAACAGATATGACTTAGTACTTGATATGAAAAGGTTATCCAGAAACTCAAAATGCCATCCCAAGTGTCCAGATACAGAGAAGAAGAGGTAATGTGAACTTACAGGTAGAGGTAGATGAAACCATATATAAATGCTAGAAGACATCAGAAGACAGAATAAATTTCTATTGGTTTAAGCCACTCCTATGGTTTAGATATGAGATGTCTCCCCAAAGCTTCTGTTAATACAGTCTTATTAAGAGGTGAAATGATTAGATTACTAGAACTGACACCAAATCAGTCAATCCTAGTCTGAATGGACTATGTGGTAACTATATGCAGGTGGGGCATGACTGGAGGAGGTGGGTCACTGTGGGTATGCCCTGGAAGATTGCATCTTCCTTGCAGCCCCTTCCCCTTCTCTTTATCTGCTTTCTGACCCTGCCATGAGCTGAAAAATTTTCTTCCACTAGGCCCATCCCCTATGATGTGTGCCTCACTTGGGCCCCAGAGCAATGGAGTCAGCCATGTATGAACTGAGACCTGTGAAACTCAGCCCCAAATAAACTTTCCCTCTTTAGAGTTGTTATCAGATATTTTGGTCACAGAGATACAAAAGCACTCATGTTATTTATAGCAATTGGGGAATTATTGGGGCTTCATTTTGCAATTTAAATTCTTTAACCTACCTTCAATTTTTTTTTCATGTAAGAGTCAGTAGATATCAATATTTACATTTTTGGAATAGAAGTCAGTAACAAACATTTCTTGATCAATCTATCTCTTTACAAATAATGTGTCAAATTATCTTTACCAGATTTTGCCAGCCTTTTAAAATATATTTATACTGATCTGGATTCTCTATTTTACACTGGTGATACAATTATATATACATGTTATTACATATTGCTTACTATTATTTAACTTTTAATCTATTTTGATGTGTAGTACTGCTAGTCCTGTAACTATTACTCTTACTACATATCTTCACATTTATTGAAAACATTAACTTTTTCAGTTTTTTAGATTTTTTATTTTTATTAGTGCATTATAGTTGTACATAATGATGGGATTTGTTGTCATATATTCCTAGTTGCACACAATATAGCAATACAATTTGGTCAATATCCAATCCGCCTCTCCGCACCTCTCTATCGCCCTCCTCCCATCCCCTGATCCCTTGCCTTCTTTCTGGGTCCTATATTTTTCCAAAAACTCAAGTACAGTGACATAATTCTTATACCTATGAAGAACATTTTTATATACATGACTATAGTATATGCTGTGACTTTTAAATGAGTTTGTATTTTCACCACACATTCCTTCAAAAAATGAAGATTCCTCAAAAGACTACTACTTGAACCACTAAAAGACCCAGGTATCCCACTCCTTGATATCTATCAAACTAAAATCAGGGGCCCTAAAAGCGAAATAAATGCTTAGATTGTGAATTTTCCAGAATAAAGTGATTGCATAAGTATTATTTGGATTCTCAGGGGGATAAAAATTATATTACATTACTGATTATCTCCCTAAAACCCTCCCTATTCTCCCTCCCTCTCCCCACTGAAAAGTTTTTTTAAATACACACACACATACACATACACACACATACACACACACACATCTATTCTCTGAACAATTTATTACAATTTATGACACTCTGTTCTTTAAATGGTCCATTTCTCTAATGAATATATCCTGTACTATTTAAGTGAATATTCATGAATATAGGAATAATATTTGTTTACTTTGTTTCTTTTTTCTGATAATTCATTTGTTTGAATTTTCTCTCTTCTGTGATCAGTGTTGATAACATTATGAATTTACATTGTACATATATTATGATTTCCATTTCTTTCACTTCATGTGTTTTCTGATTTTTTCTCTCTCTTGTTGAGGTGATAATTACATAAGTTTATGATATAACCCAACTCTAGGTTATAATATATTATATTACATATAGAAGAATTCACTTAGCTAATATTTTATCTCAGTGTACTGAAAATATAGATGAGATTGATCTTTAATAATATTTTCTTTTTTGTGTGGTTCTTGACTTGTTTTGTATCAAGTTCATTCTAGTCTCATAAATCTTATAATCTCTTTATGTTCTGTGATGGAGTTGGAATTAATTTGGGATCATCTAGCATTTGACTTTTTGGTAGAATGCTCCTGAAAAATCAACAAAGCCTATTCTTTCCTTGTTGAAATCCACCAATTAGATTTTTTTTCTTTTTTATTGAGAAATTTATTTGTTGAACAATCATACAAATTTTAACAAAATAATATATAATGTATATAGATTCTAAAAATTGGATTTACCCCCAAGAGTGCCCCCCCAATTACCCACCCTTATCCCTCCCTTCCCCTTCCCACAACATCTCTAAAAAAAGTATTAGGTTGTGTAACATTACATGAT
Organism: Aplodontia rufa; assembly: GCA_004027875.1. Taxonomy (NCBI): domain Eukaryota; kingdom Metazoa; phylum Chordata; class Mammalia; order Rodentia; family Aplodontiidae; genus Aplodontia; species Aplodontia rufa. The sequence continues at coordinate 14,051 of PVKS010036173.1, read as the reverse complement.
ATCTGGATTTAACACCTGGTATTAGACTACTTCTCTTAATGGCCGGGTCTAGTTCCAGCCTCCACAGATGAGTGAAGACATTCGACCCTTGGTTTCCTGTGTTATGCTGATTTCACTCAGCATAATTTCTTCCATAGCCATCATTTACCTTCAAAGGCTGCAATATCATTGTTTCTAATTGCTATGTAAAATTCCATGATATATATGTACCACAGCTTTTGGATCCATTCATCCACTGAGGGACATCTTGTATTTCTTTAATGGTTATAAGATATCTATCATTTCTTTCTGAATTGAAATATATACAGAATTCAATCACTTCTCATAGTTATAATGCTATTGTTCCACTTGGAAACAGCATCTGCTCTCATCTAGTTTTCTGCCATTATCTTTCTCCTCACTCCCTGTTTCTATTCCTGTCTTCCTACAGCAATATTTTTTGAAAGAATTCTCTAGAATTATGGAGGCATTCCGCATTCATGTTGTCCATGAACACTTGTCTGTTGAGCACTTGAACTACGGTTAGTATGATGGAAAAAGTTATTAATTAAATTTAATTTAAATAACTACATTTGACTGATTATAAAAATAATCATTTCACTACATGCCTAGTATTTGCCCCAACTTTTTTACTTCCCACTTTTTTAGTTCTTTCACTTTGACTGAAAACTTTTCTAGTATTTTGATTTAATGTGCGCACAGTATTTTTTCTTTATTTTGTATAGTTTATTAATCTGTTTTGAATATTTCAGGGATTACCCTAAAATTTAATTTTTCCATTTAAAATTCAAGTATATAAAAGAGCTTTAACTAACAACCTCTCATTATAACTTGTATGCTTTTTTTTATCCAGTTTATTCACTTTCGTTATTATCCAATCTATTATATTTTGTTATTTTATCCACCTAATTTTTCAAAACTTATGTCAATATCTTTCTCATTATTCTGCTTTGCACATTAGTCTTACAGGCAGACTTTCTGAACTACATTCTTTAGAATTTGTTTTATTGCTGATCTGATAGACAACTCTGTTTTTTTCCTGAAAATCTCTTGATTTTACTCTACTTCTTGAAACATATTTTCACTCAGTATGAACATCTCACACAGTTATTTTCTTTTAATGTCTTGAAGATGCTATTCCACTCACTTCTAATTTTGGAATGTTTGCTGAAATGGGTCATTCTTTTGTACATCTGCTTTCTACTTTCTCCTTTGATATTATGTAATTTTGATTATTGGATAGTAATGAAAAGAAGATTTGTCACTATGAATCCTCTTTTGAAGAGGTATGAATTATTTCCCTGTATCATTGTTAATTTTGGTTAAAAAAAAAAGGAATGACATAAATTTTATGAGGTAAATCAGCATCAATAGATATGTACTTTTTCCTCCTGTGATTTACTAATAAGTAGATTATTTAATACATGTTTTAAAATCTAAATACTATTTTATTCTTATATTAAAACCTAATTGATCATAGTGTGTTACTCTTCTGATGTATTTCTGGGCTCTTTTGCTTGACATTTGAATTAAAATTATCTGGTCTTTACTACTGTGATTTTCTATCATTTTACCTGAGATGTTACTATGATTGGTGTTATTAAAATGTTATGGGCTTTGTAAATGTAACAAGAAGGTTTATATCTTCTTCTAACAGAATAGTCTCAACAGCATTGTCAGTTTTTTTTTTAATGATTTAAAATTCATGTGTGATGGGTGTTCTTTTCAATGAAACATAATTTATTACCTTCTGAATTTCTTGTACTGTAATTGGTTCATTAAAATTTCCCATTTCCTCAGCTAGTATTAGAAGTTTATATTTTTCCAGGAAACCATATTATTTATTTTGATTTTCAAAGTTGCTGCCTTTCACTTATATATAGCAGGAATTTTAAAATTATTTCTTTATATTTCATTATCTTTCTCACTTCTCGTTGAGTCTAAAGGACTCTTATGCATTCCTCAGTAACACTTGTGTTCATGTACTTTATCAATTCTCATTTTATGATTTCTCTTGGTAAATTATGTTGTTCCATTTATTACTTATTTAATTCATTTTTTTCTTTTTTACTTAATTTGAAAGGCTTTGACAACACAAATTTTCATCTAACTTTGCATGAAATATTCTCCTTTGTATTTGATCTTAAATAGTAATGCCCTTTATATCATTGGCTTTATTATTGACATGTCAGCCAAAGTTCTAACCAGTAGGCCATCATGCTTAGAATGGTTTACAACTTAAAAACCTTCAGCAACCCAAAAAAAAAAAAAAAAAGCTTTAAACATCCTGCAATGCTCTGGTTGGGAAAGACACAATACAGAAAACTCATGTAGGTAAAATACATTTCTGGTGTAATACCTTCAGAAGACTCTAAATACTCAAGAATAAATATTAAATAAGACAAAAGTGTTTTTATATGAACAGTGTTCCCCCATATGTAAGAAGCAATATAGCATTGAAAACCTTTCAAGAACCACATTTAGATCCAAGTATACCTTACTAGTATTATAAAATTTCAAAAAGTACAGAAAGGGGTTATGAATCTGTGACATTAAAAAAAACCTGTCTATTTCACTGAGCTAAAATAAAAGAGCCAAAAACATCTAGATAAGATCTTGAAAATTGAGTTTGCTTTTGTGGGAATACAAATCTGATTTTATTTATAAAAAGTGAAAGAACACAAAATGTTTGTGTGTCTAGTGTGGGTCAAATTTGTTCTATTTATTTTTTCTCTTCACTGTTACGTAATTTCTTATTCCTACAATACACTTAGGAATAAGGTGAAAATTGTAATTACTATTAAACAACATAGGATAATAAATTGCTAAATCACTACTCAGATGAGAAAATGCAACATCAAAGAAAGTAGATGGAAGAAAATATTTGAAAACAAATAAGACAAAACCTGCAAGTTATGAAAGAAAATTTGAAAAAGTTTATATGACAAGATGGAAAGCACACAAATGCTTCAATACTGGAAAAATAGTATGTAGATTTCAACATTGGAGGCCACACAATGATTGTCCTTGGAGATGGCACATGTAGAGGTGAGGAATGTAAGGAAATTAAATCTTCATCTCCTTTTGTAGGAAGGCAGTTGATAAAACCATAAACTGAATAATTATGCAAGAGCATTATTAGCATGCTATGTGGTAATATAGTCAAATAGCAGAAGAAAGAGTTACAAGTGTTGAACATATTTGCCACTTAGAAGCAGGAATAAAGGCTGGAAAGGAATAATTTGGAATTTTTTTCTTAAAAGCCTGGTAATTCAATTTGATTTTCTAAAAATATGTTCAAGTATCGCAATGATAAAAATTTAAAGTTTCAAAAGACATATGGAACACCCACCACCAATTATGTACCCATGTGCATATAAATAGAAATATGGGTCCACAGATGGATAAGTCAAAAATACTATCAGATGTCAAAGAGGCAAAGAGTGGAATTGTGGTTACCAGAGCTCAGGAAGAGTAAGAGTGACAGAGAGATGGAGAGAAGATGGTTAATAGGGATAGGGGTACAGTTGGATAGGAGGTATGACTTCTAATGTTCTATGGCATAACAGGAGAGCTATGGATGACAACAATTACCTGAATATTTCAGATAGCTATATAGGATATATATATATATATATATATATATATATATATATATATAGTTTCAAATGTTCCCAACCTAAAGAAATGATATATTTCTGAGGTCACAGTTGTGTCATTACACTGATAAAATAATGATGCCTTGTATATATGAATCGAAAAAGTCAAACTATAACTCACAGCTATGTATAATTACTGTGTCAATTAAAAATAATGCATATTTTAAAAAGATGTTTGCTGTGGCATTATTTCTAATAAATTTTTTTCAATAAACAATCTGGAACATTGGTTTTTAAAAATGCTCCCAAATGGCAAGGGGCAAACAATTCTATCACACAGTAGTAGTATTATAGGCAGATACACTGTACTTTTTAAAATATTTGTACTTTCAAAATGTGCTAAGTTGTTGAAGACTCATGTATATTTTTTGAAATTTAAAATTAAATCTACCAAATGAATGCTAAGATGAAAAGGATGCACACAACCACTACCAAAAATGATGTCAAGAATGAAGTCACCAGACAATTGAGAGGCTACTCAATAGCAAACCACTTCTGACCAAAATCTTTTAACCAATTTACTGTCTTGTGTTTGTCCTTTGTTACCCTGGGGTTGTAGAGGAGATAACAAATTCTGTTGTCACTCCTGGAATATGAGAACAAAGAAAAAATGTTCTTGATACTTGCCATGTGTTATGCTTTGTCAGAGCATTCACATTTCTATCTGATGTCTATAAACCTGTGCCAATAGCCCATCTACTTTTTAATGCAAGAAGATTGCATTATTATTTGAGAAGCTATTTTGTTGTTTTCTCTATCACTTTTATATCAACTTCCCATCTTTGAATTGTTATATCCTTAAACATGTGTATCAAAATGTTGCTTTAATGTGAAATGCTGATTATATTTTCTATTTCTAAATTCTTGTAAAATATTTTGAGATAAATGTCGTGAAAATTAAATCCTTACATTGTAAAAGAAAGGTATGTGGCTGAAAAACAGATGGCTAATGAGCTGTGACTCATCACAAATGGGTTCTAAGTTTTATAACAAGAATCTATCAGCAGATAGAAAAATGTATCTGGACAAAGACCAATTGCCTGGAGTTAGTACACAATCTAATTTTAGACCATTTCACTCCTCCCCCATCTCAAATGACATGAACAGTATGATGAAGTCACTTTGCTAAACACAATTGAACAAGACTGACACATGCAAAATGCTTCAGACCATGAAATTCCAATTGGTCCAATCACAGATAAATTTATCATGTCTGTGGAGATATTATTACAGCTACAGGTCCTCTTCTTTCCCACTGTGATAACAACTGAATGGAATGGGGCCAAATTTGCAAGGTAAACTGCTAAAGCATGTGTCTTCAGATTTTTTTTTAATCAGAGGTTTCTTCTGTAATTCAATTTTTGTTCCTCTTAATACTCTTGAAAAATGCTATTACAAGTCTCTTGACTAGAGATTTTATGCAGTATTTGGAAGTGCTGCTACTCCTGTGATTATGAACAGTTTTATAGCAATAACAAGTTGGAGGAACAGGATGGAACCTGCTATGACACCGGCTTATGACTATAGCAATACTGTGTACCAATTATGAGCTAAACCTTCAAGGAATGTGCTTTGAAAACAGAAAGTCAGACAGAAGACTCACAAAGGGGCTGAGAAACAAATTCAGAGAAGAATCACAGGTCTGATGTCCAAGTTGAGAAACCCAGTCAAATAAACAAGTGATACTTAGAAATCATAGATGTGATCATAGAATCTACAGAAAAGTGACTCCAGGTGAAAATCAGCAACTCTCCTTTCCTTGATGTTGTGTCTGTCTCCACTTGAATATGGAGGTCTCAGGGCATCCTCCTCCCATAAGAAAGGCCACTTGTTACTGAAAACTGAAACTGACCTCAAAGCTGGGAACTTCTGTCAGTCTTTCAGTTTTCTCAAACCAGTTTTGCTTGGAGGATAGCAAATCGACTGTAGAACTTTTGTCATTTACTTGTACTACTCATTTATAAAGTTAGAAGGACAAGCACATAGTGACAAATGTCTTCTAAAAAGCTGTAACTTCTAAATGTCCAGGAACTTCCAGGTTCTAATATTAGCAATAATGGGGGAAGAAAAAATCCATGAGCGGTCTCAAGATTCCACATGCTATTTTCTTGGAGGCCAGCTAAGGAGTGTTTTGGAGAAAGAATTGGAGATTTTTCTAGATTTTGTATTTTATTAGTGTTTTTCATTGTTTCTCTTACAATAATGGTAGATCAACAGTTCAAAATGTAGGATAAATTTTAACTTTTAAAAAGACCATAATATGGGGCTGGAGCAGTGGCTCAGTTGTTACGGTGCTTACCCGGCACATGCAAGTACATACAAATTCAAACCCCAGCACCTTCTATACAACAAAGTGTCGGAGCAACGAAAGCCACTTGGAAAACTAAAATAAAAATTGTTTCTCCTTTTCTATCTCTCTCACTGTCCCTCTGTCTTTGGAAAAAAAAAAATAAAACGCATAATAGTCGTATGTAAATGAAAGTGATTCCTTCATTGGCATCGTTGTTCCTGAGAGAAAATAGGCACTTGTGATACAAGGTGCCTGCACCAGCTGCGAAGGAGTCCACAGTCCCCACTGCACACAATATCCCCACTTTAAGCCTCAGCATCTGGCTAGAAGGCACCATGCCCAGATCAAATATGCCTATATTCAGATGAGCCAGGTACAGATTTGATCCCTATTGAATAACATTTATATTATAGCATTATAAGAGGAATAATGTTTGAAACTACTTTGTCAAACACTAAAAATTGATCATTTGCTTAAGTGGAGATGTTTCATAATCATCATAGTTATTACGTACTGAGTGTTTTGTCTGGATCAAGCAGAGTCTTACACATGTTTACTCTTTAATCCTCACAAGTGCCCTATGTAATAAGGATTGTCATTATCTTTGCTTCAAATGTGGAGAAAGAGATATGCAGAACAGTTGATTACCCAAAGGTCACACAGGTAGTTAGTACTAAAGGTACAAGTTTAAAATACAAAAGCATAAAAAGAATTATAGTTCTATGATTTTGGACATACTGTGCATGAAGATATAATTCATGACATCAGTAACATGAAAGAAATCATGAATTTGTAAAGAAGTATGGACTTCATTTTAAATGACGTTATTAATTCAGATTAGATTGGGCTAATTTTAGGATGCTAAATGTAAGCCCCAGATTAACCATAAGGAAAATAAGCAGGGGGCTTCTTCCTGCTGCTACATTCCCCCTTTGACTCTCACTATTTAACATTTTTTAAAAATTAGAAAGCATCAACTTTTTTATTTAAAGCTTTATATAATGTCATAACAATCATTATTCTAGATCCAAGTGGATACTTAACTATAATAATTCTCTGGCTGCATGAGTCCCAGATTCATATGCCTAATGCATATTCCTTTATCATGAGATACTCTGGAACAATCAATGTATGGTGGCCCCATGAGTCTTTTGATTTGAGAGCCCTTATTAGTAAAACTTGACATGGCCATCTTATCTATCAGTGAGGCTGGCATAGAGTGGCCACCATAGCAAAGCACATTAGGTAGTATAACAACATACTTAGTTCATCTGTCCTACATCAAATGTACCACAGAGATGACAATGTTCCCATAAAATTATAATGGCGCTCAAAAAAGTCCTATTACCTAGTGACCTCATAGCCATTACATTGTCATAGCACAATACATTACTCACATTTGTAGTAGTAACAATGTAAACAAATCTACCATGCTGAAAGTTGTATAAAAGTATACCATAATTATGTACAGTAATAATATACTGATAATAAATGACTATGCTACTCGTTTATGTATTTGTTGCAGTATACTTTTTATTATCTTAAAGTATATTCTTTCAACTTATAAAAAAAGTTTTCTATAAACCAGTATGCCATGTTACACAGGCAGCAACTGCAAAACTTTATGCTGACCACAACTCTCAAATGCATCATTATTATGTGTTTGCACATGCACATGAGTTAATGTAGTTATGTTTTTCATGACTCTAGGTGCAAGCTGAAATCCCTAATGGCACATTTTTCAGAATGTGTCCCCTTCATTAAGCAATGCATGACTGTATACACAAAAGGTAATGAAAAGGGAATCTAATTGCCACTACAAAAAGATCAAATAAACACAAAAACGTCCAGAAATAGAGAAACAGGAACATTAAAGAGGTGTAGAGAAAACAAATAAGAAAATGACAGAAGTCTAATTGATAATTGAAACTATGAACAAATAGTTTGTACAAATAGTAATCAAAAGTGTACTGAGATGCCTATACTCACATCAAAAAGAATAGGTTTTAAGTCAAAAAGAGAAACATAAGAATATCATACATTGATTCAAAACTTTAAAAAGAGAAGCATAAGGATACTATACATTGATTAAAAAGGTCAATTTACCAAGAACATATAACAATTGCAAACATATATGCACCAAACACCAGAGGCCAAAAATATGTGAATCTAACACTGACAAAATTGGAGGAAGCCATATAGTTTCATAATACTAGTAGGAATCTTTAGGACCCCACTGTTAATAATAAATAGAATTACTAGCCAAAAAAAATCATAAGGAAATAGAGGACTTGAATTACACTACAAATCAATTGGGTCCAACAGAAACCTGGAATGTTCCACTCATAGCAGCAAAATATACATTTTTCTCAAGTGCATAAGGAATATTCCTTATGATAGATAATATGTCAGGCCACATAATAAAGTCTTAATAAATATTTTAAAATTTGAAATCAGGGCTGGAGAGGTGGCTTAGTGGTATCATGCTTGCCTGGCATACACCAGGACCCGAGTTCAAACCCCAGTACCAACACAACCAAATGTTGGAACAATGAAAACTATTGAGTTGATTCTCTCTCTCTCTCTTTTTCACACACACACATACTCTCTCTTTAAAAAAATTGAAATCATATAAAGTTACCTTTTCAGAATATGAAAATAGAAGTTAATAAAGAGAAGGAAAATAAGAAATTCACAAATACATGGCAGTTAGCATTTAAACAACTGGTATGGTTTAAATATGAAGTGTTACCCAATAGCTCCTGTGTTGTTGCAAGAAGCAAAATGATTAGATTATGAGAACTGTAACATAGTCAGTTTGTTAATCTGTTTGATGAATTGATAATTTGAACTGGGTTGGAACTGTAGATAGTTTGGGGCTTAACTGGAGGAAATTAGGTCACTGGGGGTAGTCATTTGATGATTATATCTTGTTCCCCTGGCTTCTCTAATTTCTCCACTCCCCCATTCTCTCTCTTCTCCCCCCTCTCTAATTCCTAGCTGCCATGATCTGAGAAGCTTTCTTCTGCCACACCTTCTCCTATTGAAACTCCAATGCACCTTATCTTGGGCCCAGAGAAAAGGAGTCAAACCTAAATAAATTTTACTTCTTCTAAATTTGTCTCATTGGGTATTTTGGTCACAAGGATGTAAAGCTGACTAACACAACAACTACTGGATCATAAGAGAAATCACAGGAGAAATTAAGAAGAAGAAATGAAAACATAAGCTACCAAAATTTATACGATATTTTAAAGGAGTGCTCAGAAGTAAATGTATAGTTTAAATAGCTACATTAGGCAATTTAAAAAGCTCACATCAAAAACATAACTTTACATCATGCAGAAATAGAAAAAGAACAGCAAACTACATATTACCTATGCGTATTATCTTTTCTTCTATTGAAGAATTGGCCTCTTTTAAACTCATTTACAGAATTCTTTTAAAATTCAGACTTTTTGTTGTATAGAATATAGCAGATCTGAGACTGCTATCCTAAGAAAGGCCTGCTTACAAGCAAGACATTGGCTGATGTCTGAGCACCTGTGCTTTGAGTGTGCCATCATGTCCCAATTGATAAGCATGGCCCACTACATGTAAACTGTTTATACAGTTTGGTTCTTCTCAACACCTGCTTTCACTTTGGAAGTATGTAATGTTGGTATCTCCTAGGCAGAAGTGCTTTCATGACCAGTGTTTTAGTCAACTTTTTTGTTGCTGTGACTAAAAGACCTGACAAGAACAATTTTAGGAGGAAACATATATTTAGGGGCTCACAGTTTCAGAAGTCACAGTCCATAGGCAGCTGGCCCCATTGTTCCAGGCTTGAGGTGAAGCTGAACATCATTGTGTAATAGTGTGGCAGAGAAAAGTGGCTCCACACATAGCTCTAGAAAGCAAAGAGATTCCACTGACCAGATACAAAATACATACTGCAAAGACACCACCCCAAAGACCTTCCTCCTCCAGCCATATGCTACCAGCCTACAGTTACCAGTTAATCCCTATCAGGGGATTAATTCACCAATTGGGTTAAGGCTGTCAAAATCCAATCATTTTACTCCTTAGCCTTTTTGCATTTTCTCATATATAGAGCTTTTGGGGAAAACTTTTCATCCACATCACAACAACCAGCAACCTGTCATACTGAGTCACACTGAGTGAACCTCTCAAGTAGACATCATTTCACATGTGTTTTCATAATTTGATGCTGGTTGGAATTGAGCAGTCCTGTATGACTCCACTAGGATAGTTCTCTATAAAGCTTGCCCTGTCTTCCTCTAGCCTGCTACCTATTTATCTTTCCTCTTTGTTGATTTTTAACTTTCCTCTGTAATAAATCTTAGTCATAAATTGAATTGTATGCTCAGTCTCTTATAAGACCTAGTCATCAATGCAGGACTGGATTCAGGGACCCTCAACACATGTATTAATCTTTAGACTTAGAATTCATGTGCATATTTTTTCAAGACTTCCTGTTTCCTATTTATAATCATTATTGTATTTTTGATGTGGTTGTGTGTATACAAACCAAAATTTCAGTCTCCAGGTTCACCCTTCCCAAAACACTTCATGCAGATTTCTATCCTATTCCTGACCTTGCTTGCATTATTATCTGCATTCTGTCCTCTTATGTGACAATCCAGATACCTAAAGATAACTGAAAAACATTGAAGTACTTCTTAGGTAATACTTGCTCTATTGCCTAAGTTTCTAAACATTACATATTTATAGTCTCTGAATCAGCTAGGACAATATTCTAAAAATCATGCAAGCAGGAAGTATTTGTTCTAATCAGCTGTTGTGTGTTCCAACTGGACTCAATATGCCCTTTAAATTCCTCTTAGATTCCTGAAAAAATTTGTTATTTTTATTTTTCAATATTATGAATTTTCATCTTCTAGTTCTTACAGGTAGATTTGTAAATGAACAACCGTTAGAATGAAAGTGTGGGCTGCAAGCCAGACAGGAATTTTAAATGGCAAACTTTTCATGTATTTCCTGGCAATTATTATTTTACATGCAAAATCTTTTTTACAGAAATCATAATGTAAGTTCTAGATTACAACACTGCTAAAAAGTGACTCGAGTAATTTAATATAAACTCTTAAATGGCAGGAAAAATTATTCAAGTTAATTAGAAGTAAAAATATATTTTATGTTGCTTTATGCAATGCTGCTTCCGCAAGTAAAATTAAATATCTTTATAAAATTAAGTCTCTTTGCACAAGCTGCCAACTATGCAAATAATTTTGTCATTTTTAGAATATGCTGAAAGAGAATATTATGTGCTGTATAAATGGACAAGAGATCACTTTAGAACTGACAAATGATGGCTATGACAAGGAAAATATAATTCATGTGCTGTAAAATAAACATAAGAATAAAATTGTGTATAACAAGTACTAGAGGGCCAGACTTGTCCATCAGGAAAAACACCAAAAAGAAAAAGAAAGAAAGAAAAATAACTCTTAGGATGACATGTTTACAGTCAGGTGCTCCAAATCCAATTTTCAAAGATAGGAACAATCTACAAGTCTGTTTATTTCATGATTTTCTCTTCTTGGATTCTAAATTTTGGTATCTCTCTTTTGGCTAGAATTTTTCCTTGACTTGTGTATTAAATAATGATATGTAGGCAGTTTTTTTTTCTGACTTATTTCCTTGGTATATATTTCTGTTCATGTTTCATTTTTTAAATGTGGATTGTTATAAAACTTTTCTTTGCATTTCCTACATCCAGCACGATAGAGTTCAACAAGTCCTCTATTCCCAAAACAGTTAAAATAAAGTAGAACAAAACTGTAAAAATTATCATTCTTAGTACTAAAAATTGACCAAAGGCAAACACTAGCCTGAGAAGCACCAATTTATGAAAACTATTGAGCTTCAGGTTAGGATAGTGTCTTTGGTGTGTTTGCCAGGGGTTGCTCCCATCACTTCCCAGCTGCTGAGCAGATGAGAGTTCCAATCAGACTGTGAAAAATAGAATGTTTGGTACCACTGCTGCTCAAGGCTCACTTGATTTGGGAACATTGTCAGTTAAAGTGGTAGACCCCACCATTAATACATTACTCAGCCATAAAAAGAATGAAATCCTGTCATGTCATCCTGAATGAAAGTGGGGTCAGTATATTATGTAAAATATGTCAGGCACAGACAAGTACAACAGGTACTCACATTTGTGGAAATGAAAAAATAGATCTCATAGAAGAATGGGGTATAATATTGGTCAATAGAGAACAGGAAGGATAAGCAAGTGGAGGAAGAGAAATGCTGTAGTCAGCTTTTTCACTGCAGTGACTAAAAGACCCAACAAGAACACTTTCAGAGGAGGAAAAGCTTGTTTGAGAGCTCACAGTTTCAGAGGTCTTATTTCACAGATGGCTGACTCCACTCTTTGGGTGGCCCCAGGTGAGGCAGAACATCATGACACAAGAGTGTGGGAGAAGAAAGTGACTCAGGTCATTGTACCAGAAAGGAGAGAGAGAAAGAGAGAGGCTTCTCTAAGAACAAAATATATACCCTTAAATCACCCCTCACTAACCCACCTCCTCCTGTCGTTCCCACCTGCCTAGAAAAACCATCAAGTTAATCACTATCAGCAGATTAATATACTGATTAAGTTAGGAGTCTCATAATCCAATCATTTCACCTTTCAACTTTCTTGTATTATCTCACACATAAGCTTTTGGGGACCACCTCATATCTAAACTATAACATTAAGGTAATGTAAATAAGGGGCACCAATTATTTCTGTCTGTCTTGAGGACAGAAGGGTAACCACTAGTTATAATAATCTCTGATATATTTCAACATAACTATAAGAGTATGGAAGTTTAGAAAGAAATGATCTATGTTAGAGGAAATAAGAGTGTTTATTGCGCTAATTTGAACATTACATATCATGTACATGTGTCAAATTATCTCAGTATACCCTATAAAGATGTATAAATATTCTCTCAGTAAAAATAATGATAAATACATCATTAAATAAGAAGTAGTGAATCCATGGCAAACAAACAGAGCCAGTAGCTTGTCTGAGTTTATACTTCTGTTTAGAACAGGCAATGATGAAAAACTTAGCAGGAAAGTTAACAGTAAGTGCCACAATGTATTTTGAGATCACTGTACATTCAGATTCAATCATAAGAAATAATTCAGAGAATGCTGTAGTTTTAACCTGCATTTTTTAATGATATTGAATGCCTACTCACATGCTTATTTTCTTATTTGTATGATTTTATAATATCTTCAGTAAAATGCCTCTTACTCTCTTTTGCTTATTTTCCACTTGAGTAAATATTTGCTTTAATACTGTAGAGTTGTGGAGTTCTTAATGTTCTAGATAGTAACTTTCAGGGGGTATGCGCGGGTTGCAAATAATATTTTGCATTCTTTACCGTTTCATACTCTGTCCGGCCCCGGCTGGCAGGAACCGGACAAAGCATTCAACTAGACCCATTTGCTCTTAAGTTCTCCAAGCACTTTTTCTCTCTTTACCGTGGCTAAAGGCCTCCAGGCGCTTCCTGCCTTCCCTCTCTTAGAGTCTAGGCCCTTAAGGCATTACATTTAGAGTCAAGGCTATTCACATTCATAGTCCTTGTTTCTATTGCCATACCAGAGTCCCTATTTCTGCAACCGAGGTTCTTACTGCCTGCATCTTCTACTGCTGCTGCCTCTCTGACTCTCTCAGGCAGCAGGCGGTGGTCTCTCAGGCAGCTTGCAGTGGTTTCTCTGCTTTCCTCCTGACTGCTGCTTGCTTCTTCCATGCTTCTTCTCTGACTGCTTCAGGACAGGGCTGCTTCCTTGCTCGCTTGCTTGCTTCTGGACAGGGCTGCTTCTTCTCTGGCTGCTTCTGTCAGGACAGGGCGGGTTGCTGCTTCTCTGGCTGCTTCTTCTACCTGACTAGTCACTACTCTATTTATCCATTACAACAGCCAATAGGGGTACAATGCAAACACGTTTATCCAATTGTACAAATGAGTGACCAAATAGCTTAGTCATGCGGTCAGGCATTACATCACTAAGGAAGATACAAGCCAGCTGGGTCAGAGTTGTTTACCACCAATTCTTTTACAAGCCAGCTGGACCTCATGTTG
>PVKS010036172.1:0-19534 GCA_004027875.1 Aplodontia rufa | reverse complement strand
GTCAGCTCCTGCTGAGAGTCCCCAGCTTTTCTTGCAGACTGAGAACAAAGCAGCCCCTAAAATCCTATGAGCCAATTCCTTCCAGTGCATTGCTTACCCATGTATAGCCTACGGGTTGTGTTTCTCTTGTGCGACCCTGACAGCTACAACCTAGAAGAAGCTACAACTTTACAGATGGAGGCAGAAGCTGCCTAGTATAGTGGGGTGGTGGGGTTGGAGCCAGCAAATTTGGTGTTTCAGCGTGGCTCTGACACTCAGCTCTGTGTCCAAGGCACAGAGCCTTGTGCCCTGAATGATGGAGATAATGCATTCTTGCAGGGACTCTGTTGAAGGTTAAATGACAACACGGAGGTCCAGACACTGTGCACTTAGTCGTCACTATCGTGGTCCTGGGTTTGACCACACCTTTCCCCCACATTAGTGCCTTACAGAAGTGTCCATTTGGCCCCTGCTGTGTGTGGTGTTGACATCCCCACACTCCCTGGTTCCAGTTAATTAGAGCCAGGAGCTACTTGATCCACCATAAGCCCAGGCTGACTTACAAAGGTGCCCTGCATCAAAGAGAATTCATACTAGGGCTTGGATGCTGTAGGAAGTACTGGTGTTTAGGAGTGGGCAAGTTGGAGTCATGGGGGCATCCAGACCATGCCCATCAGAGGACGAGCTAGCTTCGCAGAGAGGACGGAACAGGTGAGTGAAGAGCTAGGGATGGGGGTGGCTAGTTTGGTTCTACTGCCTCAGCCTGACTCTTCTTGAGGCCTGGTTTGGGTTGTTTTATTGTGGTAAAACAGATATAACACAAAATCATCTTAGCCATTTTTTTTTTTTTTTGAGAGAAGGATAGAGAGAGAAGGAGAGAATCAATTTTTATTGAGTTTTTCACATGGCTTTCGTTGCTCTGACACTTAGTTGTGTACATGGGCACTGAGGTTTGAACCTGTATACTTACGAAGGCCGGGAAAGCGCTGTAACCACTGAGCCACGGCTCCAGCCCCCATCTTAACCATTTTAAAGTGTACAGGTTAGTAGCTTTAAATATATTCATAACCTTGTGCAATCTTCACCACCAAAGCAGCCTTGTCTTCTCAAACTGGAGCGCTGCACCCACTAAACAATAGCTCTTCGTTTCCTCTCCCCCACCTTGACCCTGACAGTCACTATTCTACTTTCCATCTGTTATTTTGACTACTCTAATGTCTCATAAAAGTAGAATTGTACAGCATTTGTCTTTTTGTGATAGACTTATTTAGCACAATATCCTCGAGTCCCATCCATGTTGTAGCATGTGTCAGAATTCCCGTGCTTTTTAATGCTGAATAGTATTACATTGCATGTGGATAACACATTTGTCTTGCCCCTTCGCCCATCAGTGCACACATGGCTTGCTTTCACATTTTAGCTAGTGTAAAAAAAAAAAAGTACTGCTATGAATATGTGTACACAAATACCTTCTTCTCAAGACTTTGCTTTCATTTCTTTTGGGCATATGCCCAGAAATTGGAATAGCTGGACATGGTAGTTTGATTTTTGATATTTTGGGGAATCGCCATGCTGTTCCCCATAGTGGCTGCATCATTTTACATTCCTCCCCACAGTGCACAGGGTTGCAATTGCTCCATGTCCTCACCAACACTGCTTTCTAGTGGCTGTGAGGAGGTCACTCACTGTACTGATCTGCACTTCCTGATCCTCAGCCACACTGAGCATCTTTTCATGTACTTCCTAACTCTTTATATATGTATGTTCTTTGGGAAAATGTCTATTCAAGCCTTTTGCCTGTCTTTTAAACAGGTTGCTTATTTTGTTGTTTTGAGTTTCAGTTCTCCTATGTTCCAGGTATCTTGCTTTCTATGGGCTGTCTGCATAGTGTCTTTCAATTGACAAAGTTTAAACTTTTTCATAAGTTTGACTTGTCTGTGTTTTCTTTTGCTGCCTGTGCACATGGTGTCATGGAGCCTGTTTCTTTTCTTTTTTCTTTTTAACTTTTCCAGGACTTCTGTGTCCATGCATTTTTCCTGAGGTCCCTTGGTTGCACCTGAGAATCTCAATACCACACTAACTCATACTGGCAGTTCTCCAGGGAAATTGTTACCAGACTTCTCCTTTTCTCAGCAGAAATAATATTTAGAAGAGCAGTAAAATAAGGCAAAAAGCTCCCTTTTGGAGACTAAGCCCAACATGATGCCAGAGAAAAGAATTAGTGGTAAACAACTCTGTAAGGGGCCCAGCTGGCTTGTAATTAGCAAACCACCTGACTGCATGACTAAGCTATTTGGCCGCTCATTTGTTACAATTGGTTGAATGTGTTTGCACTGTGACCCTATTGGTTGTTGTAACAGATAAATACCGGGCATACGGAGACAGAGGATGATGACACTAGTGAGAGGAGACCTTTCCATGCAGGCAGCAGAAATGAGACAGAGAGGTAGCCACTAGCCAGAGAAGCAGCAGCGGTAGAAGAAGAAAACCTAACATGCAGGCAGTAAGAGAGGAAGAAAAGCCTCAGCAGTAGAAACAGGGACTCTAAAGAGAGAAAATGTGAATAGCCTTGACTCTAAATGTAAAAGCCTTGCCTCTAGTGACGAGGAAGGAGATGCAAAAGCCTCTAGTGAGAGGAGATGTATGTAAAGGCCTTGCCCCTAAAAGAGAGAAGGCGGAGAGGGAAGCGCTTGGAGGCCTCTAGCCGAGGTAGAGGGAGAAAGGAAGCGCTTGGAGAACTCAGGGCCAGTGGGTCTACTTCATTCCCAGTCAACCGAATGAGAGCCGTCCGGTTCCTGCTGGCTGGGACCGGACAGCTAGAGAGGGAGAGAGAATGTGTGTGTGTTGGGTTGAGGGCTTGGAAGGAGCCCCACATTCACTTAGCTCTCTACTCCTCCTCCCCAAACAGTTGCCCTGGGGAACTCTGAAAACTCCTCGTCCCTTAGAATATAGTTTAAAACCAGTGCCACATGGCATTGAAAAGATTACCTATGGAAGAAGACTTTTGTTCCAATTTTGCTCCTGCTTTTAGAAATTGCCCTAGATGTAACTTGAGTCTAAAAAAGTCACTTTGGGGCTGGAGTGCTGGCTTGGCGGTTATGGCGCTTGCCTGGCATGCGCGAGTACACGAGTTCAAACCCCAGCACCCACGTACACAACTAAGTGTCAGAGCAACGAAAGCCATATGAAAAACTCAATAAAAATTGATTCTCTTTCTCACTCTCACTCTCCTTCTGTCTCTTAAAAAAAAAAAAAATCACTTTGAAAGCATAGCTTTGAGTGAGGAACACATACGTTCCAGCGGCTCTTCAGAATTACTTAGGTGCTGATGCCTGGGCACAGTCTACTCACAGCTTTCAATTTCCAGCGAGCACGTTTGTGTGTCCAGAGGAAATCGGCTGAAGTCCATGTTGCACATTGCAGTCACTGTGACCCTAGAAACGAATGGACCAAATCCAAGTTTTCAGAGCTTGAAAAGATGAGGGCAAAATGAGAAAGCAAACAGAAAAGGCCTCAGCTTCCTTCCAATATAATTGCCTCCTCCTTCTCATTCATAAGCCATGGGTCAAGATTTAGATAAGCTTAGGAGGGATACCCTCTTTGGAATACTCTTAGGTATTTATGTCTGACCTCAGGAGCAACAGAGGCACACAGAAATGTCTCTGCTAACTGCTAGCACACTCGAGCATTTTAAAGAAGCAATGGTCTCAGTCAATGTAATCAAGTGAAATAAAAACTCATGTTTTCTTTTTTCTTTTTTTTTTTTTTTTTTGAGAGGAGAAAGAATCAATTTTCAAATTTATTTTTTCATCTGGCCTTTGTTTCTCTGACACTTAGTTGTGTGTGTGGTGCTGGGGTTTGAACCCGGGTCCTTATGCATGCCAGGCAAGTGCTCCAACCACTGAGCCACCACTCCAGCCCCATGATATAGTCTCTTAAGAAAAGATTTAGGAGTATATATTATTCTGTTTTAGATAAATTCAAGTTATTTTTATTTTATTAATATTTAATATTGTTTATACTTAATGCCATTTGCCAAATTTGGCATTTTTTTTACTATGTTGATAATAGTATCTACTAGTGGACATAAATATTTTTAGTAGATAATCCTACAGAGATCATAGTGATAGCAAACACTGAAAGGACTATTACACTAATATGAAAGCATTTGCTAATGACTGTTTCAGAGTTTACACAGCAAAAGTATCTTCTGCATCAAAAAACAAACAAATACAGGTCATTAGTCATTAGTCGTAGATGAAAAGCTTCCCATCCAGTGGGGAATTTCATGGCAGGACATGAGTAATGATTGCTGGCTCATGCTGGATGTACCATTTTTCTTCCAACCACACAAAATTTGTAAAAGTTATAGAAATAATTTGGATAATTTATGACTAAAAAGAAAGAAGCACGTATACATTTTTAAATTTAAATGGAAAAAACCAGAAAATGAAATTTTCAAGGAAAAGGGAGCATTCTAGAAATGGAATTATACACATATTTATTGGTCTCATTTCCTCCCACTCCTTCGAGTATGGAGTGGTTGCATTCTGCAGGGTATTTTGGATCATGAGCAGCTAGGTAGTCTTATGTCTCCTGAAAATTCCGATACACACAAGGTGTATTAGGGTACTGCAGGTGTGTGTAGGGGTTTGGGTTGCAGTTGCCTGGGACACCTAGTGGGTGGGCTTCCATTCTGTGGTTGATCATCAGCATAACTATGCCTAATGGCATCACCAGTGAGGAAGAAATGGGAAGTAATTTTGGGGACACCTGGAGCTAATTTTAAGGATATGAAATATCAAATGCAGGAATTTTTTTATGAATTGGAGGATTGAATATCTCTTCTCTTTTGACTAGTTATGCTTTTAGAATCACAAACATCATCAGATCTGCCCCTCTTGGCTTGACGCTTTTCTACTATAACCTGTATATCAAACAAGTATTTGTGGTATAATTAAAACCCACGTTTATCTTTGTTTCCAAGTCTTTAAATTGGTTCATGGAAAGGAATCTTTTCTTGTCCTGAATGAAAACTTTGCAGGCCCTGTGGGTTTTACTGTTGTTGTTTTTTCTGCTCATTCTCACATGATAGTCAAAACTCTCTCAAGTCATAATCCACGTTTCAATTCAGAAATGTAGTATTTTGGTCTGCGATATTACTCATTGCTTCAAACTTCATTTAAATTCAGATTTCTGCTCCTCCTCCTCAGCAGATACAAGGGTGGCATTTGAGTGTTTGGTTTCTGCCCATGTCTGATCACCTGTATCACAGATAGAAGTTAGAGAAGAGAGGGAGGGCAGAAAGGTTCTCAGGCTGGGTGGCTTCATGGCTCTATTGGCCTGCTGCCTTGTGGAAGCTGATCCTTTCTTTCCTGGGACCCTCATTCCAACCTCCAGCAGTAGCTCCCCACTCAGCTTGTGGCTCACCCTCCTTCACATTCAAGCATCCCAACAGTGCTGGGGTGCAGACTGATCCCCCCACTTCCAACTGCACACTGGCTCACAACTGTAGGCACATGCATACCGAGTTCTACAGGGGGTCCCAGTGAAGGGCCCACCCACAACTCCCAGGAAAAGCTCACAAGTCTGTTCTTCCTCACACAATCACTGACTCTTTTATACCTTGAATTCAAAAGCCATGGAATTGCTTTTGCAACATTTTCTTAGTAAAGTCCACCTAGTGTGATGAACAACTCCCTTATGAATTTTCCTTTTTATTCTATCCTGGTGCCTAGGCAACTGTGGTTCTACCACCCAGTTACCTACTGCCTGCCCCTCTGCCCACCGCAGGGCAGCCACACTTGCACTCCCTCATTTGGTTCCACCCCTGTCCTCTACCAGCGTTCAATCACACTAAGTGATTGAAGTGGCCTCTATCATTCTCAGTAACTTAGGCCTTTTCATTTTTTCCATTTAAATCAAGCAAACCCATGATTTTATTTGTGATGAGAAATCAATGAATCTGTTTTTAGGCACAAAGATGGAAAGAACACCTTCCTGCTGGCTGAGATTTTCCTGAACACACAGGAGGTTTCCCATTCCCTTGCTTTTGGTGTGGTGGACTTCTACTAACTCTTGACAGCCACTTGTTAGATTTTCAGAAAGTTTGTGAGCCAGTTGTTAAACACAGCTGTTACTGAAACTTAAAATTAAGTATGTTACCATTATAGTTTGAATATATGTATACCTCTAAATTACATGCATTGGAATTTAAATTCCAATGCAATGGTATTAAGAGGAAGGCTACTGGGGATGATTAGGTCATAAGGGTTCTGCCCCCTTGGATGGGATTAGTGCTCTTATAAAAGGAATTGAAGGGAGCTACCTCACTTTCTTGTCCATCCAACCAGGCGAGAACACAGCAAGAAGGCACTGTATGAGGAAGAGACCCTTGCTAGGCACCAAATCTCTTGATCTTGGATTTCCAGCCTCCAGAACTGTGAGAAAATTAATTTCTGGGTTGTTTTTGTTTCATTTTGGTTTTGGCACTAGGGATTGAACCTTCGGGCACGTAACCAACTGAGCCACATCTCCATTCCTTTATTTTTTATTTTGAGATAGGGTTTTGCTAAGTTGCTTAGGGCCTTGCTAAGTTGCTGAAGCTGGCTTTGAATTTACGATGCTCCTGCCTCAGATTCCCGAGTCACTGGAATTACCAGTGTGTGTCACCACACCCAGCATAAATTTGTTTTTGTAAATTACCCAAATTTGGGTATTTTGTCATGGCAGCACAAATAGACTAAGACAGTTGCATTAAAAACGGAAGTAATAAAATCCTCAACTCACCACTTCCTACTTGCGTCACTACATTTCATATGATCTATACTCCTAAAGTTATTGACATCTATTATGTGTATGTGGTGAAAATACTGCTAAGTAGCATGCTGCCCACGTCTCTTCCCAGCTCCCCATTCAGTGATAATAGATTAGTAGCTTGGAATCAGCCAGGATGGGAGTATTTGCAGAAATTGGGGCTTGACTTATTGTTTATTTAGACTTAAATAAAAAGCAGATTAAAGCTAAAAGTGTTTTATGTTCAATGCCATTAATTTTTGCATAGTACAATATATTGAGGAAATATTCTTCCAATATTTGAAAAATATTATCCAATTTAACCAACATATTGTTTATTTATTTGAATGAGTAAAGTTTCTGCATTAAAAAAAAATATCAACCAGCATTTGCCAAACTACACTAATTTGGCAGTCATATAAGGGAGCACATGCTTATTCATTTTCTGACTTCGTAGAATGATCATTAGTGAAGGAATTATAAAAAGTGGTAGGGATTTTAACAAGAAAAAGTAGGAATTATTCTTCAAGTTATATGTAAATGAAATTTATGAAAATAGTATTATGGTTTTATTTTATAAATCATGTGCTATACATACTTCATATCAGTAATGTTCATATTAAATTTATATAATGTACGCATACTTCACTCCTAGACAAGCAGTTATTAGCAAACCAATGGTTGTGTGTGATTTGTTCTAGTTCTCTGCAGCCCTGGAGGTATGGTGTGATTGTATTGTTTTGTTGGTGGATTTTGAACCTTAAGATACCTTTAGAACCTGTCAGTAATGAAGATTGCAAGAAGAACCTGCCCAACATGGCTTGGGGAAGTAGTTGCCTGTCCTTTACCCTTTTGGTACTTCCTACAGGAGATGGCATTTTAAGCTATGGAGATGAAAAATTCCAAAACTACACTCTCAATCTGGGACCTAATTGCTTAGATTCCAACCCAGGATGAGTATAGTGGTATCATTACGAATATTGTTTTGGGGGAATGGGGCGGAAATTCAGCTTCGACATCTTTGACTCTGTGTGCTGTGTTTCAGAAAAGCCAGGGCTCCGTGAACAATAAAAAGCTTCTAAGGTATCTGAGCTCATGAGAAAAATTTTTTTCTTTGTTATAAAAGTGATGATCAAAATGCCATCGAATGGCATAAAGTAGCCCAGGAACCCATAGTTTCTCAGGACTGAAAATATGCATGTGACTTTCAGGTAGAGCAAAAGATCTTTTCTTTCTTTCTTCATAAACCAAGTTCTAAAATTTACCCCAAAAAATGGAAATCAGAGGGAACAAGTCTTTGGGAACACAATCTCTATTTCTCTGGCTCGCACTTGAGAAGTAAACATTTTATTAAAGTAAACTTTTATTCTTTTAAAAAAATATTCTGAAAAGTTTATTGTTTTTTTTAATATATTTTTAAATTTTTTTTATTGAGTTGAGTAATTGTACCATCGAAAGTAAACTTTCAAACTAAAAATATAACATTCAGGACACAGCATAAAGCACAAGTGTCAGCTTGAGAAATTTCCCCAAATGTATTTTCAAGTTTGAAAAATTCCCTAAAATTTCTACTTATGTGTAAAGTTAGGTTTCTTTGATGTTGACAAGCTTGGCAGCTACTGAAAAGTTAGAAGTTATTCAGAGCCCAAAAGCAAAGCCCATGCTCTTCCTGAGTAAGCTCCTGAGCCTCCTGGCTTCGTACCTGAGGCTGTAGAGCACCTTGCCGTCCGGCTGGACCCGCAGCATGACGTTGTCCGTGGTGGTGTCATGGATGAAGGAGCGCTTGGAGTGCACAAAGAACATATCGGGGACCCAGATTTTCTTCACCAGCCGGCCGTCAAATGTCATGCTGAGGTTGTTGGTGCTCGGAAAGGACAGCCTCTCGTCCTTCCAGTAGTGCCTCAGGTAGAGGGTCATGGTGAAGTCCTGGGGGCAGAGGGAAGACAGGGAATCCCAGACACACATAAAGCCACTGGGTTGTCAACAGGAGATGCTGCATCCTTGAGGAGCAATCACCTGGCTGGAGAACGAACCTGAGCTAGGTGAGGCCTTGCTTCTCTACCCTGGAGTTTGCTACAGCAGAAAAAAGAGAACCCTGTCAGGAAAGGGGAGCGGAGCAATGGGCTTGTGGGAGACAGTGTCCCTGAGTCCCACCTGTCCCCTGGCATTCACATCTGCAGTAGGGAAGCTGCTACTGCCAACTTTGTCACAAGCTAAATGTGCCTCCAGGGTGATGTGTGTGGGCAGCCCTCAACCGGACAGGAGGGTGGTGGGTAGATGGTCCAGCCCCTCAGTGGGGACAACGCTGAGCCTTTGCTGATTCCTGGAGAACCCCAGGGGGACTGAGTTCTCGGAGGTGACTGGTTTGAGAGCACAGCCCTTTTTGCTTCCTTCCCTTGCCTGTGTCACTTCCCTATTTTGTTCTGGTGTTTGTTGGGATCACCTCTCGAATGAATTTATGCTAGAATGCTTTGGTTCAGTTGTGCCTATGAGGGGCCCAAACCAAGATAACATCCTCAAAAGTCCTGTGAGTTAAGTTGTACAATGTTCCAGCTTTTTGTCTGAACCCACCAAAAAGAAGAAAACCAGAGAGTCTCTCTTTTGCTTCTGCATTTCTGATCCAGGCTCAGAATCTGCAAAGGATATGTTGGGCAACTTGGTGGCTGCAACCTTAGACCTACTGTTTATATATGAGAGCCTTTGCCCAGAGGATGAGTCCTGGCCTCAAGAGACGACTGTGTAGAAAAGGAAGGAAGATGAAATTTGTCATCTGTGTTTGCCATACCAATGGGTAGGTTGGGGCAAGTGTCACCATCTCCCTGATCGGTGAGTGAGGGAATGCCCTCCTCCCAGAGCAGCTGTGAATTCAGGTGCCCCTGTGAATCTCCCTGCAAACAGCCCTGGTCAGAGGAGCACTTACCATGTCAACCTCTGAGATACTGTCCAAGCTTTCCACCTGCACATCCACACCAACAGGAATAGCTGGGCCTGGGGACAGGGCAAGGCAAGAGTGTTCATTCTTGCTATTTAAACTTTCACTAAGCAAGAGTTAAACAAAAGGGGCATTTCCCCTGGATCCTCAGAGTGGAGTCAGATTTGAAGGTCTAGTCATGCCAAACTGAAACCAAACCCGAGACAAAACCCTGGCTGGATTTATGGGCTGATTCCCCAGGATATTCCAGAAGGAGAGAGAGGGGGAAAAAAACACAAGCATGCGTGGTGGGGGAGGATTTGGTTTGAGTCATCCAAGCGATTCTGAAATGATGCGGTTAGCTTATAGCATTTTTCTTTGGTTCTACATGCTCATCCAAAGCGAGGATGAAGACCCAGGTCAAAGGCTGGGTCTACTCTAAGGAGCAACTGATTTATCCTTAGCATGAGGTCACCCACTTTATTTTGTAAATGCGCCTCCTAATTTTGCACCCTGTTTCATCATGGAAGTCAGTGGTTTTTGTCTGGCCATGAGACAGGCATTGCTTGGAAATAGCACCAGAACTGAAGGAATTTTCAGATCATTTGTTAGTCAGATCCACAGATCTGCCTCCTGACTACATGGTGGAGGAGCTTTCAGGGCAACACAGTGGACCAGGATGGCCTTTGAAACACTAGATTTATTGTCATTTCTAGGCCATGAAAACTTAACATTGATTAAGAAAACATAAAGGGGACAGATTTCCACCCTTCTCCTTCCTGCTCACTAGATATGAATCAGGCATGGAGTCCCTTCAGTTGTCATGGTGTGAAAAGGTGGAAGTGGATTCAGATAGGTTATGGAGATTGTGGAGAAAATTATGGAAAAAGGTAGATTATGACGTGAATAGAGATTCCCTTCTAGACTTTATTTGTTCTTTGGGTGAAGGTGACAGGAAAAAAAGAAATGAAAATAATTTCTTTAAAAAAAAAAATAAAGACTGGGGGCTGAAGTGATGGCTCAGTGGTTGGAGTAATTGCTTGGCATGCGCAAGGTCCTGGGTTCAAACCCCAGCACCACATGCACAACTAAGTGTTGGAGAAGAAAAGGCCAGATGAAAAAAAAATTGATTCTCTTTCTCTCTCTCATTCTTTCCCTCTCTTTTAAAAAATAAAAATAATTAAAAACTGTTCTCCAAGGGGAAAAAAGCCCATGAGGAGGAAAACTCTATTTGTCACTAAAGGGGCTAAGCTTCAAAAGGCTTTGGCATTCTTCTGCATGGAATCATTAGTTTTTCAAGCTCCTTCTTTCTTTCTAAGAGAGGACAGTGAGAGAGGGAGAAAGAATCAATTTTTTAATTTAATTTTTCACATGGCTTTCGTTGCTCTGAGACTTCATTGTGTACGTGGTGCTGGGGTTTGAACTCGTGTACTTTCACATGCCAGGTTAGCTCCGTAACTGCTGAGCCACCACTCCAGCCCCTTTTCAAGCTATTTTCATGTAATTAAATCCATCAAACCACACTCTGCCCTCAGATATGTACCCAGTTCATCTGCCAGTTTCCAGCTGAGAACAAATTTATTTCAAGGTTGTTGGACTAAATCTCAGAGCATTTTCAGGAGGCAGCTTTGGGCTGCAGCTGCCCCCACCTTCAACAGCCAGCTGTTGGCCCCACTGATCCTGAGCCACCCCTTTCTGGAGAGATCCAAGGACAGCTGGCTGACCTACTCTGGCCACCCACTAGCAGATGATCCAGAGCAGGTGTTCAGGAGAGCCCAGGGCAGGGAGGGTGAATGCTGTGATCTTGGTGCTTTATCCACCAATGCAGATGAGACAAACCATTACCAAGAAAATCTGGGAGGCCCCTGGGTTTGGTCTCCCAGATAGAAGGACCCTAGGAAATAAGACAAACCATAAGGCATGTTTCATACCTCCAAAGCCAGGCCTCATGCTGAAATCATGGTCATCTATCCTCAGAAGCTGCTCTGACTTGGTCAGAGGTGATTTGGTGATGTCAGGGCTGCGTTTCAGAATTGGGCTGCTGAGGGGGAGAAACAGGTTGATCACAGATTCTAAACAAGGCAGGTAAAACTGTTCATATTGTTACTTGATCTTGACATGTTTGATGGGATGTGTTTTCTTCTTCTAGCCCTCTTCCTTTCTCCAGGACAGGGTTCTCCAAGGAGTCATGGTAAAGCTTGGGCCCTGCCTCAAAGATTCTGATTTGGGTGGGTGATCTGGGAACAGGGCCTGGAAACTGGTATTTTACAAAGCTTTTCAAGGCTGTGAGTATAACTTACTTAGTAGACCTGGGTTCAGTCCCCAGCAACACACATACACACAGTTTCCCAGTTTTGTGTGTAACCAAGACTAAGAGCTGCAGGTCCTAGTCTTACTAATAAGCCCCAAACTACCCCAAAGCACGTTAGCCATCTTAGAGGAGGTTGGGCTGACCGGAAGCCAGTGGGTGTGGCTGAGCCTAGTCCCCTTTACCTTCGTTGGATACTCTTCATGGACTCCCTGGCAAAAAGCCACCCTCTATCCATACCACCTAAATTTTTATTTACTTTCATTTTTTTCAAAATAAGATATTTACAGAATTTGACAATTAAAAAAATGCAATGAAGAGTTGGTTTCCCGTTTCCCACATCCTCAGATACTTCTCTCATTGGTTTCTTGTGTATCTGTCTAGAGTTTCTTGTAGATATAAGTAAATACAAATGTATATTCTTGGTTTTCCCCTTCTTTATACAGTTATATAAACTCTTCTATGCCTTACTTTTCCTTTATTTAATATGCCTTGGATTTTTTCCCATGTCAGAGTGCCCCAAGCTACTGCTTTCTTTTTCTTTTTTACTGTGTAGAACATTCCATAAATGGGTGCACCACAAGCCATGTGACCGGTCCTCTACTGGCAGCCATTGAGTTACTCCCAGTCTCTTGCTCTTGCAAGCGATGCAGCAATGGTCTTGACCATTCATTTATCCATCAACACCATCTTTAGAATCCTCAGAAACAACCGTCTTCCCAGCTGCGTCTTATGTTGATATTAGGCTGTGTCCCTCCACAGGACCATCACACACGCTTCTTTTCCCCAGTGCAGCAGCTCCCAAACTTTGACTTGAGTCAGCATCTCCTGTAGGGCTCCCTAAAACCGAGATTGGGGAACCTCTCCACACCTGCTGTTTCTGCCTCTGTCTAGGCCACGGCTCAGGAATTCGAATCTCTAACAAGGTCAGGCAAGCTGCTGCTCCAGAGAGAACATCTGGAGAGCTCTGCCCAAAGCTGTTCTCCACTCCTGTGACTAGCTCAACCCACCTTTCAGTTCCCCTTCATCCTCTTCTCTGAAGAAACCCACTAACGTTGAGGAGAGAAATAAAAGTAAGACGGGGAGGCAGAAAACACAGAGCTGTGCCCTGTATTCCCTAACCGCCTACTGTGTGCCTTTAGGCTGCCTGTTTGATAAAATTTGATTCCTGACTGATAAAAGGGACCGTGAGAGGGGTGAATGGCAGAGTGTGGAAACTTTTTCAAACTATAAAGCGATTCGGGAAGGGAAGGAGCCTCTGTAGCCATTGTAAGCTGAGGAGGGAGTAGCCTTTAAAGTACCGTACTGGCAGCAAAAAGAAGTGGCCTTGGGAAAGAATCCCAACAGTGAATCGGGACTGAGGGAGGAGGCTGGGAACATCAAGGGAGGAAAGTCAGTCCTCCTTCACCCCACTGGATCCAGGAGCTACTCCCACCTCCTTTCAGTCTCCCCTTCCCAGGGTCTCCACCCTCTGCTTCCTGGTCCTTGAGGGGGTGGGGGCACTACTGAAAATCACTGTGGGTGGGTGATTGAGGATGGGGAAGAAACGTCCTTAGAAGGGTGTGCAAGCTTTTATGGCCATACCTGCCTTGCTTGTGGACATCTTTGTGGGCCTCCCGTCTCTGTCTCTGAGGCCTACTATGAAAATAAAAAATAAAGACATTCTAGAGACAGTCTAGCTACTCAGATCAACAAAACTCCCCCTTGTTCTCTGGATTTGCTTCAAATCTAACCAGAATCAAACTGGAGGGAGGGGAAATGGAGCTTCGATGCATTGATTTAGGCTTCCAATGAGCCTTTTCCAAGCACTCAAAGGAAGATTAATTATTTTAAAGAATGAATTTGGGACTGGAGCGGTGGCTCGGTGGCAGAGTGCTTGCCTGGCATGCGCAAAGGCTCGGGTTCGAACCCCAGCACCACATACACAATGAAGTGTCAGAAAAACTAAACAAATGAAAAATAGAATTGATTCTCTGTCTCTTGCTTGCTTTAAAAAAAAAAAATGAATTTGAAGAGATCTGACTTAAAATCACTCCCCTTCTGATCTACCCAAACCCAAAATTGATCCCATTCTTCAGAGGGTTCTTAAAGATGGTACATTTTAACTTGGAGCCACCGTAAAACTTTGGAGATTAATACATTGTTTGGCAAACTGTTTCTGCTTGTCTTTACCCTCCTAGGTTTGGTTTCAGCCAAAATATCAGGGCAGGTGGTGAAAGAGGAGGCACGAGAGGTCAGAGTATTCTCTCCTTTCTTTGATGCCAGGGACTAGCAATGCCTACACTGTTCTGCCTAGGGGTAGTCACGCTTCCTGCTCCTCCTAGTCCTTGAGGACAGCAGTGTGCCTGGTTAGTTCCCTGAACCCTGACCACAGCTCTGTATTCTTTTTATTCCATTATCATTGGTTAAGCCCCTTGGAGTGCAATGCTATTTTCTGTTGGGCCTTGACTGATGTGATGGGGCACATTAGGTCGGATGCACAGGGATTATGTTATCTGTAGTGAAGAGGAACAGAGGCAGGTGTGAGCTCTGCAGGAAGGAGAAAAGCTGAGACAGCAGAGTGATGGGCCACTAAGAGCAGAATCCTCAGCATACCCAGCACCTTGGTCAGAGCTGGACCCCTGAGGACTCCAAACACAGGTTTAGTTGAATAAAGGAAGGAATCAGCCCCTCTACATGGACACCTGGAAAAAGAGATAGGCAGGATTGAACACAGGGATCAGAATAGAAAATAAGCTTGGTCCCATTCTGACTCAGGCTTTGGGCCAGCTTGCAGAACTGGCCTGTCCAAAGGGAGGTGTGTCACCTTCATGAAGCCTGGGCTATAGCCCAGAGAAGACGGACACCCAGGACCCTTAAAGGCTTTTAATCATTGTTGATATTTTTCAGATACCCAAATAATAAAAAGTGAAAAATAGATTAAGCATAGAAAACTAGACAAAAGCAACTCAGAAATTACTTCTGTCATTCTATAAATATCTTTTTAGTTCTCAGAGATCACACTGTTTGTAACTTGCTTTTAAACTCAAGTTACAAAATGTCATGCAGTACTTTCTCACGTCACTGATGTCATTTTACTAGTCATGGATATGGTTATGATTGTTGAAATGACATATAAAATAGCAACCACTAACAATGCTATGTACTGAGGATCTATGAGTTACTATTGTAACTCAAAAGACAGGTATTAAACTCACATTATTCTTCATGACACCCTAAGAGACAGGCCTTATCATTATTCTTAATTTAAGCATGATGAAATGAAGACACAAAGGTTTAAATAACTCTTAAAAGTGATAGCACTGGGAGTCAGACACAGAGGATCTGGCTCCAAGGGTTAGGAGCAAAATTGGCCACAATGTCATTTTGGAAGATTTGCCTCCCACTGCCAGGAATTTGGGTCAGATGTGAAAGGTCTTTCCTTCACGTAGAAGTTAGCATGGACCTTACAAAAAGCTGGTGCCCAGCATTTATTAAATGAGCCCCTTCATTTATTAAATGAAGTTACAAAGAAAGAACACACAGGTCCCAAGTTAAGAAAACACAACTTTGGGGACTGATAAGACGCATTTTCTGATCACCCGTTTTCATTCTGAATAGGGTGAAAGGTTCCCATCTGTGAACTCGGTGTCTGTGTGTTGTGGTTCCTGGTCAGTTAGTGGGTATATTTTCCCACCATACCTCTCCAAGACTTCTCTGAGGTCAGACACAGTGGGTGTGGGCCTGTGATGATGGAGGACCATGGAAGGCTCTGTCAGCTAACAGCAGGAGGACCTGGTAAATTCTACTTCTCTTTGCTAATTATATCATCTCTGAGAAGATGGGGAAGTTAATTTTGACAAGGAAGCGAGAACTGGCTAGCAAAAACAATCCTGCGTTCTTGGCATTTGTAATAATCAAGCGAAGAAATGCTTATTTGGGGTCCAAATACCTGGATATGCCTCAACTCCTCCCCCTCTCTGCCCCCCACAGGAAGAACTGGGCAGGTTCAGCCCTAGCTGCATTGCTTGGAGGTAGTCTGCTGGTAGAGGTGCTGTTTTCTGATGTCCTTAAAGTCTCTGAATAGGCCAGCTGGGGCCTTCCACACCACCCACACTGACAATCCTGAATCTCACCTTCCCGCTGCCACTGCCCTATGCATCATTATCTCTCACAAGGAAGGCAGCAAGCTTCCCTGCTTCTTGCTCTTCTCTAATCCAACCACCACATCAGTACCACGGAACGAAAATCATCACCACACCACTTCCCCTCTTAAAAACCTTCACCCTCAAAAGTCAAATCCAGAGAAGTTGGTGTGCACATCCCATAATAAGCCTCCTACCCCCCCACCCCCTCCCCATTCCCAGCGTCAGCTCCCACTCTGTTCCAATTTCTTACAGTTTCCAGTTACATTTCTACACTTTGCCCCTGTTGTCCCAGTTGTCTGGAATGTCCTCACCACCATTCTTCATCCCGCTCCCTGCCCAGACAGTTCCATGTACTCCTAGACGGCGTGTTTCTGCCTCTGGAGGCATGTCTAGGCTTTTCTCCTTCCCACTGAATTCCTTACATGCCTCTGTTATGATGCGCGCCATTCTGTCCATGTGTGGCAGTGGGCTTTCTGACCACCTTGCTTCACTATGAGCTCAGTCGAGGAAAGACTCTACCATGTACACCTTGGTAGCCCCTTAGCAATGTGCAGAGCTTGTTTTATGAAGACTCGTGCAGAATGCAGAAGGAGAAGCACAAACCCATTGGTGTATTCCAGAGAGTTGAATGAGCCTATGGGGTCTCCTTGGTGTACAGGAGCTGGGGCCCAATTGTTCCCATGGGAGAAAGAGGAAGGAGTCGGGGATGACATCTAGGGGTTTGGGCCACACAGATTTATTTTGCTGCCTATTACAAATGCTAAGAAAGCAGGATTGTTTTCTCTAGCAAGTTTTTGCTTCCTTGTCAAAGTGACCTCTGTTTCTTCTCAGATGATGTAATCAGCAAGATCCAAAAGACACTGAAACCAAGCAGAATTGTACGTGGTACTGGGGATAGAACCCAGGTACTCATACATGCCAGGCAAGCGCTCTCCCACTGAGACAGCTTTCTGCCCGTCCCAAGAAGAATTCTATAAAATTGTGTTCTAGCCAGGAAAGTCAGTAGAAGAAAAGATTCTGCTTGAAGAAGAAGGGGCAGAGCTGGAGAGGCTCAGCAGGAGAGCGCTTGCCTGGCATATGCGAGGACCCAGGTTCCATCCCCAGCACCACATACACAACTGAGTGGAGGAAAAACAAAAACCAGATGGAAAAAATAAAATTACATATAAAAAAAAATTCTATAAAAAATAAAAAGGGGCAATGTTAGCAAACGATTACAATAAGCTGAGATTCTGCTAACTGAATCTTGCTTTACTTTGATATTCCCCAACGTAAGAATGGCCCTCAAAAAGTGAAATAGAATACGTTACTGCTCAGGATAGTGAACATGACAGCATGAGATCAACTACCTTGCTGACTGATCCCTGTTTGTGCATCTGAGGAATCACCTTAGGAGTTAAAAAACAAAACTAAACTAAACAAACAAACAAAAAAAACACACCCAGGCCACATCCCAGAACAGTTCAATCGGAACCTCTGAGCATGGGACCCCATCATCAAGTCATCAGGTGTCCTCAGGTGACTCTGATGTTCAGACAACATTCAGAAGTTTTAAAAATGGAACTCAGGTCTACAGATCCAGATGAATGAATCTCAGAAAATTTAAGAATACTGCAGCAGAGAAAGCCTGGAAGATGGGAGAGAGGCCAGAAGACTAGAGATGAGGAAATGCTTTCTCACTATTCACAAGGTGGGGAAAGGGTACTGTGGAAACTGCTGAGGTCCAGCTCTAGCTTGATTCCTGGCCATGTTCCAGAACTTTGGTTACAAAATAACTTAGGAGCACCACTGCATTGGATCATGTCCCACTAACATTAAACCAATGTGAGTTTAGTCAGAGCAAGACATCCTGTGCTGATCTCAAGTCCCTGGGTGGGGACTCCAGGTTAGCAGATGAGGAGAGCATCTCCATGTTCTGTGCATAGAGTAACTGAGCTCAACGCTAAGACAACTCCTTAGGGGGACTCACGGTCGGGTGAGGATCTTCACAGACATTCCCCATCTGGGTCTAGAATAAGACCGCATAAGTGAGGCCCAGAGTCTTTGTGGATGGTGTGGTTCCACATGATTCACCAGCACCGTGTGTGTGTGTGTGGGGGGGGTATTTAATGAGGATACTTCCATAATGTGATTTATTGTGCATCTCTTTGATTGTTATAGAGACTGTGCACTTTTCCATATAATGAGTATTCTGAATTTTTCCTTGGATTTTTATTTCCTCTGATTCCTTACTAAGTGGATTTTTGGTAACAGCCTGCTTGTGAAGTTACATCCTCTAGAATGTGTGCTGGTTAGTTTTATGTGTCATCTGCGCTAGGCCATGGTACTCAGTTTTTGGTCAAGTACCAGTCTAGATGTTGCTGGGAAGGTATTTTTAAAAGATGTGGTTAACACTTAAAGAAGTAAAGGTTGGGGGCTGGAGCGGTGGCTCAGCGGTTTCAGCACTTGCCTGGCAAGCATGAGGACCCAGGTTCAAACCCCAGTACCACGTACACAACTAAGTGTTGGAGCAACGAAGCCATGTGAAAAACTAAATAAAGTTGTTTCTCTCTTTCTGCCTCTCTCACTGTCCCCCTCTTTCTCTCTCTCTCTCTTTTTTTTTTTTTAAAGTAAAGGTTGAAGAAGTAGATTACCTCCATAATGTGGGGAGGGTAAATTCATCCAATCAGTTGAAGAGGAAAAAAAAAAACGGAGGATTTCCAGAAGAGAAATTCCGCTTCCCAGCTTGCCTTTGTACTCAAGACTGCAACATCAACTCCTTCCAGAATTTCCAGACTACTAACTAGCCTGTCCTGCATATTTCAGACTTTGAGGCCCCCCAAAATATCTTAAAGCCAATTTCTTAAGTCTCTCTCCCCTTTTCCCTCTCGGATAGATGGATGGATAGATAGATACATACATACATACATGCATGCATATATACACATCCATATGTATGTATGTATATTACTGGCCTGTTTTTTTGGCGATCCCTGACTGTATGCAGTGTGAACCCTCCTTGGCCCCTGAGGTCTGAGTTCCCTGGAGCCAAATGACAGCTGGGAATGTCTATGTGGGCAGGACTAATCTGCCAGCTCTGTTCTACCTTGGGGTCAGCAAATCGAGCTGTTTTCTGTCACCCATCGCTGACCTCTGTTCCCGCCAACCTGGTGAGTCCCTGACACACAGACCTGTCCTGCATTAGCCTTCCAGGGAGTGAAAAGGGCACAGTAAGAGAACATTTGTCAGGACTATAGTGGTGGCCCGGGGGTTACAGCACTTGCCCAGCATACACAAGTACATGGGATTAAGCCCCAGCACCCACAGTGCCAGAGCAACAAAAGCCTTCTGGGAAAAAACAAACAAACAAACAAACAATAAAAATTGATTCCCTCTCTCTCTCCGTCCTTCTCTCTTTAAAAAAAAAAAAAGAAA
>PVKS010036171.1:0-19535 GCA_004027875.1 Aplodontia rufa | reverse complement strand
TCTTCTTCTTCTTCTTCTTCTTCTTCTTCTTCTTCTTCTTCTTTTCTTTGCCTCCTCCTCCTCCTCTTCCTCCTCTTTTTATTTAGAGAGAGACGGACATTGAGAAACATAGAGAGAATCAATTTTATTTATTTTTTCATCTGGCCTTTATTTCTCCGACACTTAGTTGTGTATATGGTGCTGGGGTTTGAATCTGCATCCTCATTCATGCCAGGCAAGTGCTCCAACTACTGAGCTACCGCTCCAGCCCCACATATATCACTTTTAATAAAATGACAGAACTATAGTTATAAGCACAACTGGCTTTAACAGCTGTGGGAACAAATATAACTGATTTGAGGTGATCATACAGTCCAACTTGTGAGAGAATAATGTCTAAGGCAGACAGAGAGCCAATTAGTGTGCTCTGCCAGTGTGTATAGGATGAAATGGAGGCTGGCCATGCCCTGGAGTGGGTTAGCAGAGGCTGACTGGAGTTCAATATGCACTCAAGGTAGGGGTAGCTTTGAGGCAAATGGTTAAGAAATTTTGTCAGTTGATGTTTTTTGGTGATTTTACTGAAGTATAACTGATGAATAGGAATTGTCTATATAACTACGTTGTACAATCTGATGCTTTGCCATATGCATTCATTGTGAAATGATCACTGCAGTCAAGTTAACTCACGTATCCATCACCTCACATCATTACCATTTCCTTCCCCTTCCCCTTCTTTTGCTTGGTTTTTTAATTTCTTCCATTCATTCTTTCTGTGTTGAATACACTTGAGAACTTCCCTCTTTGCAAATTTGAAGTATATAAGACAGTATTGTTGAATGTAGTCACCAAGTTGTTCATAGACCTCCAAGACCTGCTCACCTTCCATATCTGATATCTTGTTTCCTTAATTTCTTAGGACATTCCCTTGAGTTGCTGGATACTTCTAGAGTCCATTCCAGGACATGGAATTTTAGGACCTGAGGGCGCAAAATGAAAGGAAAGAAACAAGGTAAGTGAAGAAGAAGTTTTTATAATGGATTTTCCTGAAATGTATTGACTTTTTCTGGATCATTGTTGATTACTCACTAAGTACATAGAAAAATCCTTATACAAGGAAGAGTTACAGTAAGCAAGAGAAGGTGGAATCATCTTTGCCTGTTCAAGGCTTGCATTCTAAGCAAATGGAAATGCGCATGTCATATCTGACCTTTAGAAGTAAACACAAATCAAGAAACCCAAATTGGGAAACATGCAAGTGGGAAGGCGATCACTGTGAAATTCTCTTGGTTGCCAACTAGCCCATGTGGCTTCCAGAATTACTGAGTTTTATACTTAAACTCCCAGCCTCTGCAACTTAGTGAAGCTCTAACCAACTTAGCAAGACCCTGTCTCAAAGTAAAAAATAAAAATGGCTGGTGATGTGGGTCAGGGATTAAGCACCCTTGGGTTTAATCCCTAGTTCAAAAAAAAAAGAAAGATTCTTTGTATGTTCAGTTCCAAGGACCTTGCCAATAGTAAATGATTATATATATATATGCTTATTTGTAATGTTATTGTATGCATCTATTTCTTTTAATCTCGCCTCTTCCACTAGAGTATTGCTTTGGAATCACAGTGCCTTTTGTAGTTAAAGTCCATATAGCTTCAGATCTGCATCCCTATTGGGTGTGTATTCAATTCTGATTTCATATGTTATGTAATGCTATGAAAAACTGGACAAATACGGTCGCTATAGGCAAACACTTTGCCTATAGCTTTCACTTCCATGTTGCCATATGCACAGCATATTTACTCCAAGGCATGTTAAGTTTTCAGATGTTGTGTGATGACTCTCAAGCACAGCGGAAAGTTTTCCAACTGGTGAACTTTTACTAAGTGACTCCTCACCCTGGCACCTGTCAAAACAGGCCTAGAGGCCATCCTCTGCACTTTCTTGCCATCTTTAAAGCTCTAACAATGATTGTGCTGTCTCTCCTGGAATTCTGTGTGTTTCTAACATTCTGTTTTAAGAATACAGTACTGTCTTTTAGGAGGCTGATTAGATTGGGCAGTTGAAGACAATTCCTAATCATGTTCT
Organism: Aplodontia rufa; assembly: GCA_004027875.1. NCBI lineage: Eukaryota > Metazoa > Chordata > Mammalia > Rodentia > Aplodontiidae > Aplodontia > Aplodontia rufa. The sequence continues at coordinate 17,479 of PVKS010036171.1, read as the reverse complement.
AAAAGTAATGGATTGTTGAAGCTGTGTTTGAAGTCTGGCCTTCTTTAAATGCACACACAGTCCTTGTCTGATCACTGACTGTTCTGATGAGTAAGACACCTTCTGCACAAGGACATACAGGGTGGAACACAAGCCCTAGGGCAGCCATTTTTTTCTATTTTCATTTTATTGATTCTTTTTAGATATACATGACAATAGAATATACAATGACATAATAAAATGGAGTACAACTTGTTCTGATTCAGACCCACTATTTCCCCCTCCCCTTCCTTCCTCCCATCCCATGTTTTCTTCCCTCTACTCCACTGATCTTTCTGTTGTTTACTATTATTTTTTTAGTTAGTGTCTTATTGATATACATGTTGATGAGATTCATTATAGTATATTCATATATGAACATGGAAAATTTAAGTCTGATTTATTCCATGAGCTTTCCCTATCTCATTCCTCTGTTTCCTTCCCCTTTGTCTAATCCTCTGATCTTTTCTGAACTCAAGGGTGCTTTACCACTGAGCTACATCCTCAGCCCTTTTAATTTTTTAAAATTTTGCGATAGGTCTCACAAAGTTGCTGAGGGTCTCCTCAAGATGTTGAGGCTGGCCTTGATGTTGCCATCCTCCTGCCTTAGCCTCCTAGTCACTGAGATTACAGTCTTGGGTTACTGTAGGGCAGCCATTTTTATTAAATAAACTGTAGGGCCATCCTGTAGGCCAAAGAGTATAGTCCCAGGGGATCACTTTTCAGTCTGTCTCACTGCAACTAATCTCTCATTGCCCCCTACCAAAATCTTGTCAGTATTCCATTTTTTTTAAACAGAGAGAGTCAGTGAGGCAGAGAAAAAGAAACAATATTTATTTAGTTTTTCACATGCCCTTCATTTCTCCAAAACTTTGTTGTGTCCTAGTGCTGGGGTTTGAACCCATGTCCTTGTACAAGCCAGGCAAGAACCATAACCATTGAGCAACTGCTGCAGCCCAGTATTCCATTTTTAATTCATCCTGTTTGCTTCCATATAGATCTTGGGAATGGATGGGGTCTGGAGGTAGGAGTAAACTCCTTCTCCCAAAGGTTTTTAAAGCATACAATCATTTTTTCTTTCCCTTTCTTTTATTATACAAAGGTAGTAGGTTTATGAGCTGTTGAAGAAGAATGTTTTACAGATGAATACATCTGTATTTCTGCTCTCTTGCAAGTGGAAGGTGGAGAGTGAAAAGGGAAACACACATTACAGTCTAAGCAGGTGGTTTTGTGCTCAGGAACCAACTTAGAAATACTGATATGTGGATGTGGTGCTCAAAATCGTAAATGGTGGGCATAATTAGACTACTGTGACAGATAGTGTATTATTTTGTTAAAACTTTGTATGGTTGCTCAAAAACAAAAATTAAAATAAAAAAAAGAAATTTCCCAGCAAGGTAGATTCTGGTGTAGACTAAAATTGATTTGTGTTTACCAACCAAAGATGTATGAAAAGTGAACTGTATGACCAAAATAATCTGTACATCTGTGGACCCCAGGAGGAATAACAGCAGATACTCCACCCCCAGCCTTTGGGACCTTGTGCCTGGTGAGGGCCATAGGCTTGTTTGAGGAAGTAGACACTGTTGTCAGTACTTGTGTAAAGGAGGTCACCCACTCCAGAGCCAGGGACCCTTCAAGAAGGAAAGATCTCACCTTCAGGCACAATCAAAACCATCTGAGTAACATCTTTATATTAGTGCACTTCATGTGATGAGGGATAAAAGGACAACAAAACCCTATCTTCCAGATATCTGGTAATTTCCATCACATTGCAATAAAAGGAAGGTGGCATCAGGACAAATAAGGAGTTAGTCATGGTTTTGGCAAGTCCTGAAATATGGCATGAGGAATGCAGGGTTTCCATTGAGCAGAAATTATTGCTAGGGGAAGTGATCACACACATGGACTCTGTAATGCAGTTTCTATACAGCTTGATTCAGCACCACCCAGTAGGTGTGACTGTCCCACAAAGAAAGCCAGCAAGAGCGGACAGTTGATTTATTTAATGACTTTCAGGCCCCATCGAATGTTATATTCTTTAGGAAAAAATGACCTGCTTGGGAAGAGCTATTCTATGGACCTGAGCTCTGCTTCCTTTTGGCATTACACAAGGATGATTTATTTTGAACTCTTTTCCTCTTGAGACATGGGATCACTAAGGCAGCCAGAAATAAAATGTGTGCAGTTGAAAGGGAAAAAGCAGACTTAAGAAAGGAAAAAGTATGAATTATTTTCTTTTTAAAAATTGCACATGCACACCAATAATTCCTGAATTCATCAACAGTAATTTAATCTGATAATAATTTTTTAAAATATAGTTATTATTCTGGCTGTCTTAGATTTGAGGGACAGATTTGGGAAAGAAAAGCTAAACATTCTAATTAAACATGGCCACAAACACTGGTACCAGAAAATGTCCCAAAATCACTCCAAAGAATTTATACAGCACAAGCAGTAATGAGTACTTTCTAGACAAATGACCCTTGTGCTTCTTTTGTCACTGGAAGGAAATAATCATCTGACATATTTGGAGTTTGAAGATGGCTCTGAGCAATTGAATTATTTTTGACAGAAGGACTTGAGACAACTTCCTATGGCTGAGGAGGAACCCTCTGAATTATTGAATTGTTCATTTCTCTGCACACAGAATTTCTCACGTCAACCAGTTTATCATGGGGATGCAGTATAAATAATTGCAAATAAAGCATAAGCCAAGGCAGGTTTTTAAAGAAGGAATATTCTAGAAATTTGGAAGGTGGGGTTTGGGGTCAATCAAGACTACTAATTTCTCAGGTCTGCTGTGTGGGGGAGTAGAAGCTGACACGTGTGACATTACTGGGAATGATCTACACACAAAGGATTGTGATAAATGCTAGCCTAGCACCAACTCTCCTGTGTGTTTTGGTTAAGAGGAGGAAAATGGTAAAATGTACAAAGCTGGTGGTTCCAACTGGGAAGGCGAAACAGTCTTTTATTCAGCTTGTGCACTGTTCAGAGTGTGTTCCTTTCACACAAATGGGGCAGCCTGGCGCCTCCTTATCCCTTTGGACTGGGAGTGGGCGGCTGTGCTGATGCTGCTCACTGCTGGGGGCTGGCGTCTTTTCCAGCTCCACCAAGGGAGGGTCTGCTCTGGTTTACAGCAGCAGAAGCAGCAGTCAGATGCAGAACATGATGGTGCCTCTCCTAGCTGAGAGGGTCCCTCCCTTCTCTCAAAAATCCCTGTCAATTTGACTCAGCAGAGCAGCCAAGGTAGGCAGGCCTTAGTCATTTCTGAAAAATAAGTGGGTTGATTAAACTCTTCCTGGAACCCACCTCAGACCTCTCCTTGGTTTCTGTTTCGCAGAGGCCCTCCCTTCCCTGAAGCCATGAGTTTTCTATCTTGCTTGCTCTTTTTATCTCCTGTTCTCAATAAATGGTTAAGGTAGGCATTCCCAGTGTGGGTACCTGTACTGACATTTTGGGCAGAATTATTTGTTGTGAGGAACTTTCCTATACGCTATGGGACATTTAGAAGCATTCCTGGCCTTTACTCACTAGATGCCAGTAACTACTAATAATTATTTTAACATATCTATTATGTATGTCCCACACATTTTTTGGTACATATGTACATTAAAAATGATTTGCTATTTATTTGGAATTCAAATTGATCTGGGTATCTACATTTTATCTGGTAATGCTTCTTGGGGACAAAAATTGCTGCTGAAGAACCACTAGGCCTTAGTAGGGTAAAGGAAAGAGAATGAGAGAGGAGGGAAGGAAGGGAAAAGTGGGAGAGAATAGGGAAGATGCAAAAATGCAAATACAGTATAGGACACTTTTTTAGGGAGAGGGACAGTCAGAGAAAGAAAGAATCAATTTTATTTAGTTTTTCAAGTGGCCTTTGTTGCTTTGACACTTAGTTTTGTATGTGGTGCTGGGGTTTGAACCCAAGTCCTCATGCATGCCAGGCAAGCACCATAACTGCTGAGCCACCACTCCAGCCCCCAGTATAGTACACTTTGCACCTCTAAGATACTAAACAGTTCCCATGAAATAATTAAATTGGAAAAGTCAAAAAAATATAATCAAAGGGAGATGAGTAGAGGAAAGAGACCAAGTAGAGAGAATGGTCAGGGGGAAGCGCTGGAGAGGGAATTGGGCCAAAATATATTGTTACAGTGTGTGCATGTATGAATGTGTAACAACAAATCCCTTCAATATGTGCAACTCTAATGCACCCATAAAAATAAAAAAGAAGCACTAGGCTTATATATTTTCACTTTAAGAAGTCAATGAGTGACTCTGTAATTGCAAAATTGCCATTTTAGCAAGATAGAGGGTGAAAATATAAAATGGCCAATAAGCATATGAGAAGATGCTCAGCATCATTGGTTGTATACGGAACTACAAATCAAAACCACAGGGATGTGCCACCTCACACCAACTTGAATGGCTATAATGAAAGAAACAGATAATAACAAGTGTTGGTAGAAAGGTAGAGCTGTTTAGAGAGCTGACTTCAAATAAGCCCTACCGTTGGCCCGCAGCACACACCCCTCTGGACTAATGAAGCAATGAGAGTTCATCCTCTTGAATCAGAGGGAAAAAATACTATGAGAAAAAACATAACATCTTCAGAAAATCTCTTCCATCAATATGGCAGGTTCTCATTGCTGTCTCTGCTTCAGCTTTTTCTTGCTCCCATACACTTTTCACATTGCTAAAAGAATGGCTTTTCTGAAAGAAAAATCTAATTGTGTGAACTCACTCATTGGAAACATTGATGGCTACCCATGGACAGTGAAGTCACTCTGCTAACTCCAACTCTTACTCTCAGCCCATCTGTTTGTTATTAACATCTTTATTAGCATGTAGTTCACCTACCAGACAACTTACCCACTGAAAGTGTACAAGTCAATGTACTTTAATATGTTCATGGAGGTGTTCAGCCATTATCACAATACCACAATTGATTTTAGAACATGTTCATCAACTCCAAAAGAAACCCAGTACCTATTAGCAGACACTCTCCATTTCCCCCCAGACTTCTCCCCACATTCCATGGCAATCAATATGTGAGCTCTTGTATCTGCCTTCTTTTACTTACCATAATGTTTTCAAGGTTCATGCATGTTATAGCATTCTTTTTTTGTGGTTGAGTAACATTCCATTGTATGGATGGACCACATTTTCTTTGACCTTTTTTCCATTGGTGGACATTTTGGTTATTATTGTTACTCTAAGCACTTACATACAATTTTTTTGTAAAAGTATATGCTTTCAGTTCTCTTGGTTTATATCTAGGAGTGGGAATGCTGGGTTATCTTATTATGCTTAACCTTTTGAGTAACTATCAAACTCTTTTCCATTATGTCTGCATATGTCACCTCCAGCTGAAACATCCTTGACACTTGCTGTTGTCTGATTTTAGCCATCCTTATAGGGTGAAGGTACTGGTCTCTGAACTTTCTTTTTTTAAATTTCCCCCCCCTCTTTCTTTCTTCCTTCCTTTCTTCATTCATTCATTTGTTCCTTCCTCCCTCCCTCCCTTCTTCTCTTTCCTTCTTCCTTTTGTTGAGTTAAAAATTATACAGAGAATAATATAACAAACACCAGTATACGAGCCTCCATTTTTGTAGTATTCTTTGTGAGGAGTAAATGATAGGTAACAAATATAAATCACCCAGCACAGAGTCTGACTCCCAATAAAATCTGAGTAACTAGGCATCAGGAAGAGTTGTCCCTTCACGGATGGGAGCTCTCCATGGCTGTGATGGACGGCCTCAATCTTTTATGAAAGATAATCCTAAACTAGCAAGGTTAAATCTATACCATTTTACATATATTTTTAATTATGTTGAATTCAAATAGATTTGAATGCTCTTTGAGAGTTAGTGTGCCCATGCTCAGCTCAGGGGATCCCCTGGGAAGTTTAAGGGCAGGTTGGGAGGTACTACATAAACAATATAATGTTTATATTGTTAAAGGTCAGACCTGTGTCAGCCACAAGTGTGAAATAGTTCACCCCTTTATTTACTTTAATCTTGAATACATGTTCTTGAAGTGTTTCCCACGGATCTTACAGGACTGCACTAACCAGTTACCGCTTGGATTAATTATGTTGTTGAATGGCATCAGCTGAAGTAGAAACACAAATTACCAAATTCTTTGACATCAATGTATAAAAATACTAATTCTAAGGCTAGAGTGAATTTACATAATTTAAAAAGCTTGAATTCACTTTCTAATTGTAAAATAATACAGGCAAGCCTTGTTAAAATCAATAAATATCAAAAGATGAATTAAATTTAAAAAACTATCAAGATTTCATTCCATGTAGTTTCCCAGCACAGAACAAAAAAATACAATACAATAAATAACCGAACAAGTTCTCACCAGAAGCTTTTATAACCATCTCAGCCTAGACCATGGGAGACCAAGACTCGAAGAAAGCCCATTCTAAATTGCGAGACAGTTCTGGTGATTCTGGTTTAAATGGCTTCTATAGCTGAAGACAAGGGACACAAAAGGGTCAGGGAAGAGGGTCTGTGATGATACTAAATTTGGACCCATATGATTCTAAAATTACTTATTCATTCAGTATGAAATAATTACTTAACTAAAAGCAATCCTTCAAAGATAATATTATTAAATCACAATGTTTAGGCCCTTGGTAGTCTTGTAGATTGACTGTATTTTACTCCTAATTGGCTTGTATTGGCATCATATAGCTGGAGGATTAAGAGAACAGAAGGTGAAGAAGGAGGTTGGTATGTTTCCATCTTATATGAATTCTAATGACTTGCAAAACTAGCTTTTTAAAACTTAAGTTGTGAAGGATTTTGAACTAGACTTTACTCTTCTGTTTGGATATTCCCCAGAAATCATATGAGGAGTGGCAATATCTGCAGTGATGTCATCAGTGGTAAGCAATTTGAGTTTCATTTTAGTTAGTATTGGTAGCATCTACCACTGACAGGACAAAGGCATTAAGAGATCATCTCATCTGGCCTGGAGGCAGGTAAAGGTCTAAATCATCCAGAACAGATGGCTTTCTCTCCTGAAAGATCTAAGGGGGGAAATGTAGCTGAAACAGATGAGCAAGAGAGCTCAAACAGAAATTGAACTCACTTCTTATCCTTCACTTTTGGCTCACTCCCAAATGGCCCTTATTTTATCATCCCATCCACGTAAGAGAAACAGGATTTTTTTTTTTGCTAAATGAAATGTAACTTATTTAAATTCAAGGCAGTTTTGCATCAGACTCTCCATTGCCAGTTTTTGTAATTGGGTTTCTTAGATGATATGATAATGGTAATATGGCTGATCACTTGTATAACAATATCCAATGTATTAAGTATAGCAAATTTAATACAATGCATTAATATTTAATAATCATATTTTTAAATGGTTATTTAATTTTAAAGTGCTTTTCAGAATAAGCAAAACCTCTCCATATTTTGTGCATTTAATGCTCAACAACCTTCTAAGGAGTATCTGACAATGTAAGTTGAATAAAGAAATCAAATCTCAGGAAAGTTAAATGAGTTAGCAAAAGTCACATAGCAAGAAAATACCAGTACTGTCATCTAAGCATTGGCAACCTGTCACTTGTTTATGCCTTTCTCTCAAGCTAAGAATGGCTTTAACATGATTGAATAGTTTTAAAAAATCTTTAAAACAGTAATATTTCATTACTCAAAAATTACATGAAATTCATTTCCAGCGCCCATAAATGCACATTTTATTTATTGGAAAACAATTTTTTTGGAACTCTATATTGTCCATAGTTGCTTTTGTGCTATAGTGACAGAGTTCAGTAGTTGTGACAGAGACCATATGAACCATGAAGCCTAATATATTTACTGTCTGGCCCTTTACCTAAAACATTTACAATCTCTAGCTGTAATCCAATCTTAAATTGTACCCTTGGATGCCTGGATGGGAATAAGGAAAATAATAGTGAAAAAAGATGTTTCACCGGACTTTGGCATTGACCTTGCCACCTTGTCAAACATGGCATCAAACTCATGGGATGACTTTACTATTATGGTTGTGATCCATTGTGGTTTCTATATGAAGTGTCCCCCAAATCTCATGTGGAAAACAATGCAAGAAGGTTCAGAGGTGGAATGATTAGATTATGAGAGCCTTAACCTTATTAGTGAATTTTTCCACTGATATGGATTAACTGGGTAGTAACTGTAAGCAGGTAGGAAGTACTTGGGGGAGGTGGGTCACTGGGGGTGTGCCTTTTGCATTTATATTTTGTCTGTGATGAGGGGAGCTCACAGTGATAATGTTACAGGGCTGGGCTTCCTAGTGACCATGTTCTGAGCCACTTCCTTCACTACACTCTTCTGCCAAGATGTTCTGCCTCACCTCAGGTCCAGAGCTATGGAGTCACTGTCTATGTACTAAGATCTCTGAAACCATGAGTCAAATAAACTTTTCCCCCTCCAAAATTGTTCTTGTCTCATCTTTTGGTCACAGTGGTCTTTGGAAGCCAGAGAGTATGAGCAAAAGAATTGTTATTGTTGATAGGGAACAGACACAAGTGGTGGGAATATGAGTTAAGCAAATAATTCCATAAACTGGGCCCATTGTGCTCATCCCCACATGCTTTCTGCTCCAAGAAGCAACTTGCCTGCAGGCTTGCCTGGCTTAAGTCAACGGAATATGTTACATTCCTCAGCAAACTGCCTGTTATCTGCAGAAGAAATGCAGGCCCAAAATGCAGATGATAAGAACATAAGTTACCCTTAAGCAGGGGACACTTTTGTGACCCTTAAACAGACCAGATTCCAGAATTCAGGTGGATATGAACAATCCCCCCCTTGCCCCGAACCATAAAATCTGGAAGAACAGGTTCCAATTAGAACTGGTCAGCATGAGTCAAAGTCACCTAGAGTGGGGCTGGAGTGGTTGCTCAGTGGTTGGAGAACTTGCCTGGCATACAGGAGGAACCAGATTCAAAGCCCAGGTACACAACTGTTGGGGAAACAAAGGCCAGATGAAATAATAAATCAAATTGATTCTCTCTTTCTCTCTCTCTCTCTCCCCCTCTCACTCTTAAAAAAAAGTCACCTAGAGTGGTCCTTGAAAATCTGACATCATCCTGCTGTCAGTTGAAAGGTAGACCTGGGCAGGACTTTCTGGAAACTTCTCTGGGACCCCCCCAGTGAAACTGGAGGGCAGAAAGGGCATTCTGTTTTCTCTTCTCTGGCAAGATCTACTATCTCCCTTGAGTGCCCCCTTTCCGCTTTTTCATCCCACCTAATAAACTCATGTCTGTTACTCTGAACAACGTGTCAGAAATCTTTCTCACTTGATCACAAGAATCAGGGTTTGAAGGGAGCCTTCACATTGCCCCAGTTTTCCAGAAGGTCCCAGCCCTGTAACATTATCACTGTGCTCCTGAATTCTATAGAAGTGGTTTCATTATTTAGAATCTTCTACATCAATACAAAATCTTCAATAGATTTCAGGAAGCTTTATGGAATTTTTAATATGTAAATGTCTGTTCCAACTATGTATCTACTTTGAGAGTGTTATTTTTATGGAGGAAATTAAGAATGCATATTTTAATAATTTAATTTTGGAACTCTACCTCAAACTTAACCCTTACCCTACCTCTTTAAGTCTTCAGCTAGCTGCTTCTGAACTGCACACAGGCCTTGTATTTTATTCTTGGAAATATTTTATTTGCCCCTTTCGCTATACCTATGACACACATTGCATATTCCGAAAATGTGACAAGAAAATGATTCTGTAAAACCAGAAGTAAAGGTCTGTCTTTCATTACAACAGGTGGCAATTCCACCCCCCACCCCCACCCCCGGCTGAATGTGCTCCCCCACATTAACACCTCAAAAGGAAAACCCCCAGGCCATTAGCATCATCCCTGAATGTTTGTTATGGGGACACCTTTTAGTTCTGCTTGCTGTAGAATGCTTGAATGGCTTTATGGGATCGTTTTACTAAGATAGAAGTTATTCATATAAACTAGCTTAGTCTTGTGTTGACCCTCACATAGAAGGAAGCATAGGTTATGAATTCCTTTTGTGCCTGCCTTTTGCTGACCATCTTTCTGAATTTGTCCAAGTGGCAGTATGTGTCATTAATTTATTCATTTTTTAAAAATTGGCAAATAATAATCCATTGTCAAAATATGCCAAAGTTTGCTTCTCCATTCTTTTGATGGATGCTTGAGAGTTGTTTCTAGTTTTTAGCTATTATTAATAAAGCTGCTATAAATATTCTTCCACAAGACTTTTTGTGTTCATATATTCTCATTTATCTTGGATAAATAGTTATGGGTGGGATTCGGGAATCATGGTGTCAATGTGTTTAACCTTTTAAGAAACTATCAAGAGCTCTAAAAAGTGCTTGCACCCTTGTAAACTCCTTTCAGTGACCAGAGAGTTGCAGTTGTTCTACATCCTTGCTAATATGATGCTGTCTAGCTCTTTAATCCTAACAGCACAGTGGGTATGTAGAGGTGCTATCTCATTGTGGTTTTAATTTGCATTTTCCCTGATAAATAAAGCTAGTGAGCATTTTTCAAAAGTTTTTTTTGGCCACATGTTCTATTATGAATGTTAAAATTTGCTCCCCGATTTTATTGTTACTTAATTTTGGTTGTTGAATTATGTACAGCATTGCATTTTCTAAGTACAAGTCTTTTTTTGGTTATGTGTGTTGCCTATATTTCACCCAGTACATGGCTTATCTTTTTACTCTGTTAATAGCATCCTTTGAATAGCAGAATTCTTTAATTTTGAGGAAGTATTATTTATGACATTTTCCTCTTATGGCTGAAGTTCTCTGCACCCTCTCTAAAAGATCATATCCATCTTAAAATTAGAAAGGTATTTTCCTGTACTTATTTTAGAGACTTAATAATTTTAGCATCTACATTTAGATCACAATCACCTTGAATTAACTCTTTGCGTGTGGTATGAAGTAGGAGTTGAAGTTCTTATGTTTTAAAATATATGTACATCCAGTTGATTTAGTGCCATTTGTTGAAACAGCCAAGTCTTTTCTGTACTAGTTGTGTGGCTATCCGTGTGACTTCGAAATCCACACTTGCTCTCATCACAGCACTAAATCAGTTACCAACATGGCAGGTCATCCCCAATTCCTCCCAAACAGATGAGAACAACTTTCCCCTTCACTATTTCACTGGTCCTTCTTCTCTTTCACCTGTGGCATGCCCAGTCCCCACCATCAATTCTCTAAACCCGAACAGAACAATATTCCTAAGTTGATTGCAAGTGAAAGGGGAAAAACAAAGCCCACTGAAGACAGTGTCTGTCACTCAAGCAAATGAGCATCTTTATGTGAGATGAGATTGATAGACATTAGGCCTTAAAACCTTTCTGTAGAGGTCTGGTAGACTCAAATAGCTGCCTAGGATGTATCACTAAAGGGCTGAGAGGATGAATGAGGGAGGTGGAATTTTGAGAACTTGTAGATCCCGAGATTATATTTGCAATTTGAGAAGCTGTGCTTTAAAAGTCAAACATCACAAAAAAGATTATCTGTGGAGGTTGGAACTAGACCCTGGCCAGTGAGAAAGTTGGTCTATTATCATATGTTAAATCCAGATAAGATATAATGCTATACAACATAATCCTTTTTTAGAAATATGGGGGGGAAGGGGACGGGAGGGATAAGGGTGGGTAATTGGGGGGGCTCTCCTGGGGGTAATTGTAATATCTAGAATCTATACACATTTGATATTATTTTGTTAAAAACTTGTATGGTTGTTCAAAAATAAAAAATTTTAAAAAAGATTACTTGGCACCAGTGCAATCATTAAGAGAAATCCAAGCCAGGGGTGGTGGTGCTTGCCTGTAATCCCAGCTACCAGGGAGTCTGAGGCAGAAAGATTGCATGTTCGAGGCCAACCTCAAGTTAAGGAGACCTCGTCTCAAAATAAAATAAAAAGGAGTCGGGGGTTAACTAAGTGGTAGAGTGCTTGTCTAGTGTGCACAAGGCCCTGGTTTCCACCACAGCACTGGAAAAGAAAGAGAGAGAGAGAGAACCAAATGCAAATATGAAACTTGAAATTGAATAACAGTATGCAAGAAGGTTGACCAAATTATGCTTATTAAAATTTAAGATGAAATCAGAAATGGACAAGATTTAATGATTACCATAGAGAATTTTGGGACACTTGAGCTTACATTTGGGACACCAGATTCAGGGGAAGCAGGCGACACTGTAATCCAAGAAGGAGAAAGGATAGTAGGGAAAGCCCCAGGAGTGGTGGCAAATAAATGCTGTGGTTCCCTTTTTCCTTCAAAATGAGTGTGGCAGTGGCCTGAATAGGGGTTCCTTTGGCTGTCCAATGAAAGAAGGTGATGCTCAAAGGCACAGGGAGCTAAAGGAGAAAAGCCAGACGAGTGCAAAGGCAGTTTCATCCTGTGTCTACCTGTTGCCACCTGCTACCATGGCTTACATGCTTAAGGAGGTAGAAATTTTCTTCTAATCCCCAAAGTTGTTTCCTATATTTCTAGGTCATGGCCCAAAGCATTAACTTCACAAATTAGACAAAATTCCTGCCTTGCGCAATAGATATGCTTAGTTCTGACTTCTTTTGAGCACTTGAAGTATCCTAATTTCTACCACAACTTTGTCCCCAAGAGGTAGATGTGGGCCACAAATGTGAGCCGTGTGCACTGCTCAGATTTTTCTAGGACCCACAAAAAAGATAAAAAGAAACAGGTGAAATTAATCATAACAATATATTTTATTTAATCTACTATGTCCATAATGTTGTCATTTCAACATGTAATCATTGTAACCATTATTAAGGGGATAGTTTACGTTCTTCCTTCTCATACAAAATTCAAAAAGCCAGCGTGGGCTTTACACTAATAGCACATCTCAATTTGGACTGGCCATGTTTCAACTGCTGAATAGCTTCATGGGACCAGTTAGAGCTAATCTCCTGATATAGATCAGGGGCTGCAGCTTCCTGCTCTCACAACCCTTCCTTCCTCTCTGAGCTGGGAAGAGGAAAAGAATAAAGGAAATATATTTGATATTGCGAGGACACCAGCAATTCCTTGGTAGGTATGCCTTAGGGGACATCTCATGTTAACCTCATGGTAACATACTATCTTCCCATTTAGAGCAATAAGAAAATAGTGATCCCAGAGTCTGTATACTTAGCTACACCAGTGTTAAAGCCCATTAAACACCGGATCCCAGAGATCAGGGTCTTTACAGTTTGAGGGAGGTAGGGGCAAGTAGAGGGAAGCCCATTTTAACCTGACACTAACTAAGCTGTGGCTTGGTTTCAGTAATGTCTTATAGTCTTCCATATCCATATGAGATCACACAGACTGGGGAGGCCATGGGGCACACCATTTGTCAGTTCAATATAATTATCTTAACAAATATTTCTTGGCTGCAAATTGCTTCCCATAGGTGGCTCTTACATCCCATATATTATATGGGATATATAGTTAAAACAAAAGACTTATATGTAATATTAACCTTGTTTCTTGTAATTATCTATAGATTCTTATGTTCTTAGCTATAAAGACGATTCATTATTATTGTGACCAAGTGATTAATTTATTTTTGTACACCAATGACTCTTCAATAAGCCTTTTACCCTTTAGCTGTGCTCCTTAAGGGATTTCTCATTTTTTTATGCAGTGATAAGCCACCCTATTCAAGAACCCAAGGGCTCCAGTGAAAATGCTCCAGGGATGGAGACTGAGATACTCAGGTCTCATCTCAAGAAGACAAAAGCCATTTCATTGTTTAAGAGCTTTCCATTTTCCTACTGTTTTCCCTGGTTACACTCAATATTTTGAGTTAATGGATGCTCCTGCTAACATGCTGACCTTTTCAATCAATACATTTAGCTCCAGGCACTTGTGAAGTCAATTTTCTATGCCTACTATTCAGTGTCCTCTGTATATAAATTGTCTGGCTGTATTAGGTTAGAATCTTCCTTCTCTCATCAATATACTAAGACGCCAAGACATTGTTATATGAAATAATAATTTTAACTTTGGCAGCCTGAAGTTTCGCCAGTCACCCCAAAATCTTCTAAAATTTCAGATGTCTTTTTATTCTTATAAAGCTATTTACAGGAATTTTTAAAAACGTGGTCTGAGCTATATTCCTATTCTTAGACAAGCAAGATTTTTCATTATAGTCAAGATTGATTGACCTGATTATATATCAAACAGACTACTGGAGGATAAAACCTTATAAATAAATGACTAGCATGGATTTTCCAATAACATGACTCTTTATTTTAGTGTTTCCAGTCATGAGTGCTAATACAGTAGTATAATTTATCACGATGGAAGCATATTTTTGACTTCTAAATTTTAAGCCTTGAATTTTCTCAATGCAGCATAAAGTAGAGCAGTGTGGTTCATACTGACTTGAATGGGAATCAGGCATTTTTGTTTTGGTGAACAAGTGTATGCGTTTGGGAACAGATGGTAGCTATAGATCTTAGCATTACTGTTCATAGCCTGGAAGGCCTTGGATGAGTTACTTAAATTCAAAACCAGTTCACTTAATCCCTTCAACTAAAATTTTCATATGTCTAAAATGTTAACTTATTCTTAACACTACTTAGAATACTTGAGGAGTGCATCTTATAATATAAAAGAGTTTAAATGAGAAATGCATTTTAGAATATGCAGGTTGATGTTTATTAGAACATTAGGTAGAATGAATGGTGGAATGAAGCACATTAGTTGTCATTAACACATTTAAGCAGGGACTAACGTAATGATTCCTGTTTAGAAAAACACATTGAATTGCACACATGTATGAAGTTTTTGAGTCCAATTTCCCAGGAAATGCAATAAGAAATGAGTAAGATAAGAAATGAATGATCCTATGAAGACTTGTGATTTTTCAGAATCATCCAAAAGGATTTGGAGAAAAATTGGGCATCAGGTTTTATTTTTAAATTTAATTTAATTTTTATTTTAGATCATCAGGGTTTTTTTTTAAAAGAGAGAAAGAGAGAGAGAGAGAGAGAGAGAGAGGGAAAGAATCAATTTTATTCAGTTTTTCATGTGGCTTTTGTTGTTCTGACACTTTGCAGTCTACGTGGTACTGGGATTCAAACCCATGTCCCCACTCATGCCAGCCAAGCACTGTAACCACTGAGCAACCACTCCAGCCCTGATCATCACTTTTTTAAGAGAGAGAGAATCAATTTTTATTGAGTTTTTCACATGGCTTTCATTGCTCTGACACTTAGTTGTGTACATGGTGCTGGGGTTTGAACCCATGTACTTGCTCATGCCAGGCAAGCACCATAACCACCGAGCCACCACTCCAGCCCCTGATCATCCGGTTTTAAAGACAGTTAGCAATATATTGAAAAGAGCAATCCTGGGCCCAGTCATAGAGGAATTAGAGTATTCGAGACGTAGAATGAAGGCAGTCATTTTCTTCTCATTATTCACGATGAAGAGTGTAGCTCAGCAGCTCAGCTACTAGGAATAGGATGAGGTCACAAAGCTAAGTCTTTGAACTCCATCTTATCAGGGACTTGATTTTTCCAGAATGTGAGATAATATTGAATGTATACATGGATGCCTATCACTCTAAAGTGGTAGATTGGGGAGGCATGGCTATTAACAACTAATACTTGGATAGCGTTTTTCACTTTGCCAACCATGGGAAATAGGCATTGTCTGTCTATACATTTTATAAATGGAGCATATATTCAGAGAAGTTAATAGTTTTAAATGTTACTGGTTGAGACACTGCTTATTGCCTGCCTAAAATTCATTCTTCCTTTTATCTTTAGAGTCCTGATATTTTCCAGGGTGACAACCCAACTAAGAGTAATTTCTCAGGTGTCTGTAAGCATATGACTGAGTTCTGGCCAATCAGAAAGTTATTGGGTGGAACTTTCAGGAAAGCTCCTTAAAAAGAAATAAGATAGGGTTGTAGAGGTGACTCAGTGGTAGAGCACTTGCCTGGCAAGTGCGGTGGTGCACGCCTGTGATCCCAGTGATGTGGGAGGCTGAGGCAGGAGGACTGCGTGTTCAAAGCCAGCCTCAGCAACTTAGCGAGGTCCTAAGCAACTTTGTGAGTCCTTGTCTCAAAATAAAAAAAAAAAATACATGGGCTCAGGATGTGGTTCAGTGGTTAAGCACCCCTGGGATCAATCCCTGGTACCAGAAAAGAAAAGAAAGTACTTAAATGAGGGAATAATCAAGACTTAACACCACTCAGATAGTTTTGACCCTTAAAGGTCCAGGTTTTCTCTTATCTGGCTAAGTATTTGAATAACTTTCTCTCAACTGTTTGTGAGCTTTGTTGGCATTTCAGGTGGTTGCTGTGTCTAGATTGTTTCAAATATAAAAATGCACAAGGCATGTGCAATCTCCTCACTTAGCCAACTAACATATGACTCACGGCATTCCAGGAAAGGTGGAGCTGGACTGGCCGCCAAACCCTGACCTCTGAGTCATTTCCTGCAACTCAGAGCCCAATGGAACTGCGTGCATTTTCTCAAACAGTCCCCAGGAGTCACATGCAAGTCCTTTCTTTCTAGACACATATGTGAAGTCATCCATGCCTGCAATACTTGTGGTCTCAGCCTTACCATTGGAATGGGCTCAGGGATATCAAATTTGCAGGCTGGAGATACTGCCAGATGGCAGTTTTCTGCTTTCTGTGGCTTCGCTTGACCCTTTACTCCTTTTGTCATTGTTTTAGTACAGGGTGTTCATTTGGATGATAAAAAGGTGCTTGAGCAAGGTAACCCGAGTCACAAGCCCCAAATCAATAGTCACCTCTTCCCTTCAGAGTAGGGAACTCTTGACTCAACCCTTTTCACTTGTCTCCAACATAGATGTGGGAGGCTAATGATCTTGCATCACGCTCTACTTTTCTCTTTTTATTAGGCTGTTTATTCCCTGTGTCATATACTTACAAAGCCATCCTCATTTCAGTGTAATTAACCCATTAACTGAATTCAACACACTTTCAGGAATACACAGTGGGTGTTCCCATCTATGGTTTCGGAACAGTCTCTTTTTTGCATGTCCGTAAACATAATTACCCATTGTTTCGTATTAATCTGTGTCTAAAAATACATTTACAGCTCATGGAATCTAATAAGGATTATGCAAGCTTCTGCCTATTGATTTCTTTTTTTAGTCTCCCCAAACTAAATAAAAGGCTTTCATTTTCTGATGTCTTCTGTAAATATTCATCTTCTTTGTTTGTAATTTAAGTTCTGTACATATTATGATCTGTGCTTCCTATGATAGTGTTCTGTCAGGTACTTCAAAAAAGTTTCAAAAGGTAAATTAAGAGCTTTTTGCAAGGCATAAAGGTGGATTAAGCATACATCTCCAGTCATTGATAAGTTACTTGCTTCCTTGAAAATTCCAATTATCTTTGGGTGCATGTTTTGAATTGCAGATATAATATTGGATGGAGATACAAGATTCACTGGGGA
>PVKS010036170.1:0-19534 GCA_004027875.1 Aplodontia rufa | reverse complement strand
AGGCACCCTGTTCCCAGTGTTCGTGTCCATTGTGACCTCTGAGAATCACTTGGCCCCTCTATTCCTGCTGGGTTTCGCCCAGCGGGGGACCGACTGGGGGGTGAGGTCAGTCCCTGGCCGGTCTCACGGGCCTTCCCATCGCGGGAGCAGAAGGGTGCTGGTTCCTGTTATGATGCTGGGGGTCGCCATGGTGTTTGATACTCCCCTCCTAGGCTTGGAGGGGCATGGAAAAGCTGGCAACCTGTGGGCGGTGACAACTCTTTCCCGCACTTGATGTCCATCCTATGTTCCAATCCACCCTTTGGCACAGCTGCCGGGGCTGTTAAGGGGTCCGAAATGGGAGAGAGAGGAAAGGTCAGAGGGGAAGTGTTGCTCCGCCAATGCCGGGGTGCCGCTCCCTGGCAACCTGTTCCCAGGGGGCGTGTCGAACTTGACCTCTGAGAGTTACTTGGACCCACTCTTCCTGTTGGGCGATGCCGGCTGGGAGCCGGATTGGGGGGAGGTCTGTCCCTAGCGGGTCTCGCATATCTTTCCTTCCCGTCGCGGGTCCAGGAGGGTGCTCATTCCCCTTATGAAGGGGGTTTACCGTGGTGAATGATCCTGCCCTCTTTCGTTTTGAGGGGTTTGAGAAAGCCTGCACCTGGTTTGGAGGTGACGACCCTTTCCCGCACTTCTACTCCATTCTCATTTCACGCACCCTGGGGGAACAGCCTCCAGTGCTGTGAAGGGTCGGGAACAGGAGAGAGATAGGAAAGGTCGGTGGGGAAGGGTTGTTCGGCCAAACCCAGGGGGCCGCTCCACAGCGCCTTTTTCCCAGGGGGCGTGTCCACCGGGACCTCCGAGATTCACTTGGTCCCTCTATTCCTGCTCGCCTCCACCCAGAGGTGGCGGTGTGCGGGAGTTGGTCGGTCCATGGCGGATCTCAGGTGCTTTTCCTTCCCGTCGCGGGGGGAGGAGTGTGCTCATCCATTTACAAAGTGGGGTGTCACTGTGGTGGTTGATCCTGCCCTCGTTTGCTTGGAGGGCCGGGGAGAACCCGACAGCCTGTGGGCAGTGACGACCCTTACCTGCACTTCTTCTACATCCTCTTTTCCACTGGACCTGGGGCACAGCATACAGGGCTCCAAGGTGTCTGGATGGGGAGAGAGAGAGGAAAGGTCGGTGGGGAGTGTTTCTCCGCCAGCCCGGGGTGCCGTTCCCTGGCACCCTGTTCCCAGGGGCCTATCCAACTTGACGTCGGAGATTTACTTGGCCCCTCTCTTCTTGCTGCGTCACCTGGCGGGGGGCCGGGTGAGGGGGGAGTTCGGTCCCTGGAGGGTCTCGCACGCATTTCCTTCCTGTCTCGGTGGCAGGAGGGTGTTCCTTCCAGTTACGAAGGTGGGTCACCATGGTGATTGATTCTGCCTTCGTTGGTTTGGAGGGGTGTGAAGAAACCAGCACCCTGTGGGAGGTGACGACCCTTTCCTGCACTTCAACTCCATCCTATTTTCACTCAGCCTGGGGGCACAGATTCTGGGGCTGGGAAGGTTCGGGAAAGAGAGAGAGAGAGAGGAAAGTTCGGTGGGGAAGGTTCGCTCCGCCAAGTCCTGGATGTGCTCACAGGCACCCTGTCCCCAGGGGGCGTGTCCGTCGGGACCTCCAAGCATCGCTTTGCCCCTCTCTTACTGCTGGCGCCGCCGGACGGGGGCAGTTTGCGGGGGGAGAACGTTCCCTGGCGGGTCTCGCATGCTTTTCTTTTCCATCCAGGAGACAGGAGTGTGCTCTTTCCCGTTACAAAGTGGGGGGTCGCCGTGGTGGTTGATCCTGCCCTCTTTGGCTTGGAGGGGCGAGGAAAATCCAGCAGCCGGTGGGCGGTGATGACCCTTTCCCACACTTGTTCTCCATCCTCTTTTCCAATCCACCCTGGGACACAGCCTCCGGGGCTGGGACGGGGTTGCGAAGGGGAGAGAGAGAGGATAGGTTGGTAGGGAAGGGTTGCTCCGACAAACCGGGGTGCAGCTCCCTGGCGTCTGGTTCCCTGGAGGTGTGTCCATCGGTACCTCCGAGAATCACTTGCCCCCTCTCTTCCTGCTATACGCCGCCCGGCATGGGTCAGGGTGGGGGGGGAGGTTGGTCTCTGTCGGGTCTCGCATCCTTTCCTTCCCATCGCCGGTGCAGGAGAGTGCTCGTTCCCTTTACCAAGGTGGTGTCGCTGTGGTGGTTGATCCTGCCCTTGTTTGCTTGGACATACAGGGAGTCGCTGGCACCTGGTGGGTGTTGACAACACTTTCCATGCACTTCTACTCCATCATCTTTTCACTCAGCCCTGGGGCACAGGCTCCAGGGCTGGGACGGGGTCGGGTAGGGGAGAGAAAGAAGAAAGTTCGGTGGGGAAGTGTGGCTCTGCCAAGCTCGCGGTGCCGTTCCCTGACACCCTGTTCCCAGGGGGCTTGTACAACTTGACCTCCAAAACTCACTTGGTCCATCTCTTCCTGCTGGGCGCCACCTAGCGGGCACCGGATGAGGGGGGAGTTTGGTCCCTGTCGGGGCTCTCACGCCTTTCCCTCCCGTTGGGGTGGCAGGAGGGTGCTTGTTCCAGTTATGAAGGGTGCTCATCATGGTGATGGATCCTGCCCTCGTTGGTTTGGAGGGCTTTGAAGAAACTGGCACCCGGTGGGCAGTGATGAGCCTTTGCCGCTCTTCTACTCCATCGTCTTTCACCGGGCTGTGCCCCCGGGGCTGGGAAGAGTTGGGAAGGGGAGAGAGAGGAAAGGTTTGGTGGGAAGGGTTGCTCCCCAAGCCCTGGATGCACTCACAGGCGCCCTGTCCCCCGTGGGCGTGTCCACCGGGAACTCCCAGCATCGCTTTGCCCCTCTCTTCCTGTTGGCGCTGCCCGAAAGGGCGCGATTTGGGCGGAGATCGGTCCCTGGCGGCTCTCGCGTGCCTTTCCTACCTGTCGCAGGGGCAGGAGGGTGCTCATTCCCATTACAAAGAGGAGTGTCCCTGTGGTAGTTGATTGTGAGCTCCTTGGATTGTAGGGGCTTGGAGAAGCCGGCAGCCGTTGGGCGGTGACGACCTTTTCCCGCACTTCTTCTCCATCTTCTTTAACATTCCGCCCGGGTGCACAGCCTCCGGGGATGGGACATGATCGGGAATGGGGGAGAGAGAGGAAAGGTCAGTGGGGAACGGTTCCTCCGCCAAACCCGGGGGGCCGCTCCATAGCACCTTTTACCCAGGGGGCGTGTCCACTGGGACCTCTGAGAGTCACTTGGGGTGAGGTAGAGTGGAGGTCGTTCTCTGGCCGGACTCACACTGCTCTTCTTCCCATCGCGTGGGCAGGTGGGTGCTGGTGTCCGTTACCAATGGGGGTCGTTGTGGTGGTTGATCCTGCCCTCTTTGGCTTGGAGGCGTGGGGAGACTCCGGCAACTGATTGGGGATGAGGACACTTTCCCTGCACTTCTACTCTATCCTCTTTTCACTCAGCCCTGGGAAACAGCCTCGGGTGCTGGGATGGGGTTGGGAAGGGGAGAGAAAGAGTAAAGTTCGGTGGGGAAGTGTTGCTCCACCAAGTCCGAAGTGCTGCTCCTTGACGCCCTGTTCCTTGGGGGCGTGTCTAACGTGACTTCCGAGAGTCACTTGGCCCCTTTCATCCTGCTGTCCGCCGCCTGGCGTATGGCGGGTTGGGCTGGGAATTCGATCCTGACGATTCTCCCACGCCTTTCCTTTCTGTCGCGGTGAGAGGATGCTGCTCGTTGCTGTTACGAAGTTTGGGGTTGCAGTGGTGTTTGATCCTGCCCTTTTTGGCTTGGTGGGGCGAGAGGAATCCGGCAGCCTACGGGGCTGGGACGGAGTCAGGAAAGGGACAGAGAGGAAAGGTCGGTGGGGAAGTATTGCTCCAAAAAGGCCGGGGTCCCGCTCCCTGGCACCCTGTTCCCAGGGAGCGTGTCCAACTTGACCTCTGACAGTTACTTGCCCTCACTCTTCCTGTTGGGCGATGACGGCTGGGGGCCGGATGTGGGGGAGGTCGGTCCCCAGTGGGCCTCGCACGCCTTTCCTTGCCGTCACGGGTCCAAGAGGGTGCTCGTTCCCGTTATGAAGGTGGTTCACCATGGTGATTGATCCTGCCCTCTTTCGTTTGGAGGGGTGTGAAGAAGCCGGTATCCGGTTGTGGGTGAGGACTCTTTCCTGCACTTATACTCCATTTTCATTTCACTCAGCCTGGGGGCACAGCCTCCAGGGCTGGGAAGGTTCGGGAACAGGAGAGAAAGAGGAAAGGTCGGTGGGGAAGGTTTGCTCCGCCAAACCCGGGGGGCCGCTCCACAGCACCTTTTTCCCAGGGGGTGTTTACACTGGGACCTCCGAGAGTCACTTGGCCCCTCTCTTCCTGCTGGCTGCCACCTGGCGTGGGGCGGTGTGGGTAGGGAGGTCGGTCCATGGCTGGTCTCACATGCTTTTCCTTCCTTTCGCGGGGGGAGGAGAGTGCTCATCTCGTTACAAAGTGGGGTGTCACCATGGTGGTTGATCCTGCCCTCGTTGGCTTGGAGCTGCGGGGAGAAGCCGGCACCCTATGGGCAGTGACGACCCTTTCCTGCACTTCTTCTCCATCTTCTTTAACATTCCGCCCGGGTGCACAGTCTCCGGGACTGGGACTGTGTCGGCAATGGGTGAGAGAGGAAAGGTCGGAAGGGAAGGGTTGCTCCGCGAAGCCCTGGGGGCCGCTCCATAGCCCCTTTTCCCCAGGGGGCATGTCCACCGGGATCTCTGAGACTCACTTGGCCCCTCTTTTCCTGCTGTCCGCCGCCGGGCATGGGGCGGGGTAGGGGGGAGATTGGTCTCTTGCCAGAATCGCACTGCTCTCCTTCCCATCTCGGGAGCAGGTGGTGCTCGATTCCGTTACAAATTGGGGGTTGCAGTGGTGGTTGATCCTGCCCTTGATGTCTTAGAGGCGCGGGGAGACTCCAGCACCTGGTTGGGGATGATAACACTTTCCCTGCACTTCTACTCCATCCTCTTTTCACTCAGCCCTGGGGTACAGCCTCCGGGGCTGGTACAAGGTCGGTAAGGGGAGAGAAAGAGGAAAGTTCGGTGGGGAAGTGTTGCTCCGCCAAGCCCGGGATGCCGCTCCCTGGCACCCTGTTCCCAGGGGGCTTTTCCAACTTCACCTCCGAGAGTCACTTGGCCCCTCTCTTCCTGCTGGGCGCCGCCCAGCGGGTTGCCGGGTTTAGGGGGTGGTCGGTCCCTGGTGGGTCTTGCGCCCCTTTCCTTCCCGTCGTGGTGGCAGGATGGTGCTCGTCCACTTATGAAGGGAGTGTCACCATGGTGATTGATCCTGCCCACGTTGGTTTGCAGGGATGTGAAGAAACCGGCACCCGGTGGGGGGTGACGACTTATTCCCGCACTTCTACTCCATCCTCTTTCACTCAGCCCTGGGGCACAACCTCCGGGGCTGGGAAGGGGAGAGAGAGAGGAAAGGTCCGTGGGGTCAGGGTTGCTCCACCATGCCCTGGATGCGCTCAGCGGTGCCCTGTTCCCAGGGGGCATGTCCACCAGGACCTCCAAGCCTCGCTTTGCCCCTCTCTTCCTGCCCACCGACGACCGGCAGGGGATTGGTTGTGGATGGAAGACGAGCCCTGTCGGGTCTCTCGTGACTTTCCTTCCAAACGCGGGGGGAGGAGGGTGCTCATTCCCGTTACAAAGTGGGGCGTCGTGGTGTTGGTTGCTTCTGTCCTCTTCGGCTTCGAGGGGCGGGGTGATGCCAGCACCCTGTGGGTGGTGACAACCCTTTCTCGCACTTCTTCTCCATCCTCTTTTCCACTCCGCCTGGGGGCACAGTCTCAGAGGCTGGGACAGGGTCGGGAATGGGAGAGAGAGAGGAGAGTTCGGTGAGGAAGCGTTGCTTCGCCAAGCTCGGGGGGCCGCTCTGTTGTGCCTTGTTCCCAGGGGACTTGTGCACCTGCACCTCCGAATGTCGCTTGACCCCTCTCTTCCTGCTGAATGCCCCTCGGCCAGGGAGGGGTTGATGTAGGAGCTCAGTACCTAGCAGGTCTTTCACGCTTTTTCTTCCCTTTGCAGGGGCAGGAGTGTGTTCGTACCCCTTAGGAAGAGGGGGGTCACCATGATTGTTGATACTGCCCTCCTGGTTTGGAGGGGTGGGTAGAAGCCGGAAGCCGGTGGGAGGTGACGACCCTTTCCTGCACTTCTACTCCATCCTCTTTTCACTCTGCCCGGGGGCATGGCTTCCAGGACTGAGACAGGGTCGGGCAGGGGAGAGAGAGAGAAAAGGTCTGTGGGGGAGCGTTGCTCCGCGAAGCCCGGGGTGCCGCTTGTAGGGGCCCTTGTCCCAGGGGATTTGGCCACCAGGAACTCCCATCATCGCTTTGCCTGTCTCTTCCTGTTGGCGCCGCCTGACAGGGGGCGTTTTTTTGGGGGGATAGGTCCCTGGCAGGTCTCATGTGTGTTTTTTCTCGTCGCGGAGGCAGGAGTGTGTTTTTTCGAATTACAAAGTGTGGGGTCGCTGTGGTGGTTGATCCTGCCTACTTTGGCTTGGAGGGGCAAGGAGAATCTGGCAGCCGGTAGGCATTGACGACCCTTTAACACACTTGTTCTCCATCCTCTTTTCCAATCCACTAAGGGCACAGCCTCCAGGGTTGGTAAGGGGTCGGGAAGAGGAGAGAAAGAGGAAAGTTCGGTGGGGAAGTGTTGCTCCGCCAAGCCCAGGGTGTCGCTCCGTGTCGCCCTGTTCTTATGGGGTGTGTCTAACGTGACCTCTGAGAGTCACTTGGCCCCTCTCTTCCTGCTGTCCGCCGCCCGGTGTTGGGCGGGTTGGCCTGGGAGGTTGGTCCCTGGCGAGTCTCCCACGCCTTTCCTTGCCGTTGCGGTGAGAGGAAGCTGCTCCTTCCTGTTACGAAGTGGGGGGTCGCAGTGATGGTTGATCCTGCACTCCTCAGCTTTGACGGTCCAGGAGCAGCCGGCGCCTGATGGGCGGTGATGACCCTTTCCCTCACTTCTTCTCCATCCTCTTTTCAACTCCACCCGAGTACATCCTCCAGGGCTGGGACAGGGTCGGGAAAGTGAGAGAGAGAGTAAAGTTCTGTGGGGAAAGGTTGCTCCGCCAAGCCCTTGATGTGCTCAGAGGTGCCCTATTCCCAGGGTTCATGTCCGATGTGACCTCTAAGAGTCACTTGGCCCCTCTCTTCCTGCTGGGCGCCGCCAAGCGGGGGGCCAGCTGGGAGGTGAGGTCAGTCCCTGGCCGGTCTCTTGTTCCTTCCCATTGCTGGAGCAGAAGGGTGCTGGTTCCTGTTATGAAGCTGGGGGTCGCCATGGTGTTTGTTCCTCCCCTCCTCGGCTTGGAGAGGCATGGAGAAGCTGGCACCCTGTGGGTGTTGACGACCCTTTCCCACCCTTCTTCTCCATCCTCTTTTCTATTCCGCACTTGAGCACAGCCTCCAGGACTGGGAGGTGTCCTGAAGGGGAGAGAGAGAGGAAAGTTTGGTGGGGAAGTGCTGCTCCACCAAGCCCACGGTGCCGCTCCCTGGCACCCTGTTCCCAGGGGGCTTGTCCAACTTCACCTCCAAGTCACTTGGCCCCTCTTTTCCTGCTGGGCGCCAGCCGGCGGGTTGCCAGGTTATGGGGGTGGTCAGTCCCAGGCGGATCTTGCACCCCTTTCCTTCCCGTCATGTTGGCAGGATGGTGCTCGTTCCAGTTATGAAGGGGGTGTTACCATGGTGATTGATCCTGCCCTCGTTGGTTTGGAGTGGTGTGAAGAAACCGGCATCCAGTGGGGGGTGATGAATTATTCCCGCACTTCTCCTCCATCCTCTTTTCACTCAGCCTTGGGGCACAGCCTCCAGGGCTGGGAAGGGGAGAGAGAGAGGAAAGGTCGGTGGGGAAGGGTTGCTCCACCAAGCCTTGGATGCGCTGAGCGGTGCCCTGTTCCCAGGGGGCATGACCACCAGGACCTCCAAGCCTCGCTTTGCCCCTCTCTTCCTGCCCACCGACGACCGGCAGGGGATTGGGTGGGGATGGAAGACGGGCCCTGGAGGGTCTCGCGTGCCTTTCCTTCCAAACGCGGGGGGAGGAGGGTGCTCATTCCCGTTACAAAGTGGGGCATCGCGGTGTTGATTGCTTCTGTCCTCTTCGGCTTCGAGGGGCGGGGTGACGCCAGCACCCTGTGGGTGGTGACGACCCTCTCTTGCACTTCTTCTCCATCCTCTTTTCCACTCCGCCCAGGGCACAGTCTCAGAGGCTGGGACGGGGTCGGGAATGGGAGAGAGAGAGGAAAGGTTGGTGAGGAAGTGTTTCTTCGCCATGCTCGGGGGGCCGCTCTGCGGTGCCTTTATCCCAGGGGGCTTGTGCACCTGGACCTCTGAATGTCGCTTGACCCCTCTCTTCCTGCTGAATGCCCCCGTGGCCGGGAACGGGTTGATGGGGGAGGTCGGTACCTAGCGGATCTCTCACTCCTTTTCTTCCCTTTCGCGGGCAGGAGGGTGTTCGTTCCCCTTAGGAAGAGGGGAATCAATATGATTGTTGGTCTTGGAGGGGTGGGTAGAAGCCGGCAGCTGGCGGGAGGTGACGACCCTTTCCTGCACTTCTACTCCATCCTCTTTTCACTCCACCCGGGGTCATGGCTTCCAGGGCTGAGATGGGGTTCGGAAGGGTTAGAGAGTGGAAAGGTCTGTGGGGGAGCGTTGCTCCACCAAGCCCGGGGTGCCGCTTGAAAGGTCCCTGTTCCCAGGGGACTTGTCCACCGGGACCTCCCAGCATCGCTTTTCCCGTCTCTTCCTGTTGGCGCCGCCCGACAGGGGGCGTTTTGGGGGGGGGAGATAGGTCCCTCGCAGGTCTCCTGTGCCTTTTTTCCCGTCGTGGAGTCAGGAGTGTGTTCTTTCACGTTACAAAGTGTGGGGTCGTCGTGGTCGATGATCCTGCCCACTTTGGCTTGGAGGGGCGAGGAGAATCTGGCAGCCGGTAGGCGGTGACGATCCTTTAACGCACTTGTTCTCCATCCTCTTTTACAATCCACTAAGGGCACAGCCTCCAGGGCTGGGACGAGGTCGGGAAGGGGAGAGAAAGAGGAAAGTTCGGTGGGGAAGTGTTGCTCCGCCAAGCCCAGGGTGCCGCTCTGTGGCGCGCTGTTCCTAGGGGGCATGTCTAACTTGACCTCAGAAAGTGGCTTGGCCCCTCTCTTCCTGTTGTTTGCCGCCCAGTGTGGGACGGGTCGGGCTGGGAGGTCGGTCCCTGGCAAGTCTCCCTCGCATTTCCTTGCCGTTGCGGTGAGAGGAAGCTGCTCGTTCCTGTTACGAAGTGGGGGGTCGCAGTGGTGGTTGATCCTGCACTCCTCGGCTTTGAGGGTCGGGGAGAAGCCGGCACCCGGTGGGCGGTGAAGACCCTTTCCCGCACTTCTTCTCCATTCTCTGTTCAACTCCACCCGTGGTACATTCTCCAGGGCTGGGAATGGGTTGGGAAAGTGAGAGACAGAGTAAAGGTCTGTGGGGAATTGGTGCTCCGCCAAGCCCGGGATGCACTCAGAGGTGCCCTGTTCCCAGGGTTCATGTCCAACGTGACCTCTGAGAGTCACTTGGCCACTCTCTTTCTGCTGGGCGCCGCCCAGCGTGGGACCGGCTGGGGGGTGAGGTTAGTCCCTGGCCGGTCTCCCGGGCCTTCCCATCACTGGGGCAGAAATGTGCTGGTTTCTGTTAAGAAGCTGGGGGTCGCCATGGTGTTTGATCCTCCCCTCCTAGGCTTGGAGGGGCATGGAGAAGCCGGAACCCTCTGGGTGGTGAAGACTCTTTCCCACACTTCTTTTCCATCCTCTATCCACTCCAACCATGGGCACAGCATCCAGGGCTGGGAGGTGTCCTGAAGGGAGAGAGAGAGGAAAGTTTGGTGGGGAAGTGTTATTCCATCAAGCCCGGGGTGCCTCTCCCTGGCACCCTGTTCCCAGGGGGCTTGTTCAACTTCACCTCCGAGAGTCACTTGGCCCCTGTCTTTCTGCTGGGCACCGCCCAGCGGGTTGCCAGGTTATGGGGGTGGTCAGTCCCTGGCGAGTCTTGCACACCTTTCCTTCCCGTCGTGGTGGCAGGATGGTGCTCCTTCCAGTTATGAAGTGGGTGTCACCATGGTGATTGATCCTGCCCTCGTTGGTTTGTAGGAGTGTGAAGAAACCGGCACCCGGTGGGGGGTGATGATTTATTCCCGCACTTCAAATCCATCCTCTTTTCACTCAGCCCTGTGGCACAGCCTCTGGGGCTGGGAAGGTGAGAGAGAGAGGAAAGGTCGGTGGGGAAGAGTTGCTCCACCAAGCCCTGGATGCGCTCAGCGGTGTCCTGTTCCCAGGGGGCGTATCCACCAGGACCTCCGAGCCTCGCTTGGCCCCTCGCTTCATGCCAGCCGCCGACAGGCAGGGAATTGGGTGGGGTTCGAAGTCAGGCCCTGGCGGGTCTCGCGCGCCTTTCCTTAACGTCGCGGGGGGAGGAGGGTGCTCATTCCTATTACAAAGTGGGGTTCATCGTGGTGGTTGCTCCTGCCCTTTTCGGCTTGGAGTCTCGGGGTGAAGCCGGAACCCTGTGGGCGGTGACGAACTTTTCCCGCACTTTTTCTCCATCCTCTGTTCCAATCCACCCTGGGGCACAGCCTCCAGGGCTGGGACGGGGTTGAGAAGGGTAGAGAGAGGAAAGTTCAGAGGGGAAATGTTGCACTGCCAAGCCCGGGGTGCCGCTCCCTGGCACCATTTTCCCAGGGGGTGTGTCAAACTTGACCTCTAAGAGTTACTTGGCCCCACTCTTCTGTTGGGCGACGCCGACTCGGGGCTGGATGGGGTTCAGGTCGGTCCCTAGCGGGTCTCGCACACCTTTCCTTCCTGTCAAGTGTCCAGGAGAGTGGTCGTTCCCATTATGAAGTGGGTTCACCGTGGTGATTTATCCTGTCCTCTTTCGTTTGGAGGGGTGTGAAGAAGCTGGCACCCGGTTGGGGGTGGCAACCCTTTCCTGCACTTCTACTCCATCCTCATTTCACTCCGTCCGAGGGCACAGCGTCCAGTGCTGGGACGCGGTCTGGAATGTGAGAGAGAGTAAAGGTCGGTGGGGAAGGGCTTCTCCGACAAGCCCGCATGCGCTCAGAAGTGCCCTGTTCCCAGGGGGCGTGTCCAATGGGACCTCCTAGCATTGCTATGCTCCTCTCTTCCTGGTGGCGCAGCCTGGCGGGGGGCGTTGTGGGGTGGTAAGTTCGGTAACTGGCGGGTCTTCGGGGCGTTCCCGTCGTGGGGGCAGGAGGGTGCTGGTTTCTGTTACAAAGCTGGGGGTCGCCATGGTGGTTGATCCTGCCCTCCTCGGCTTGGAGGGGTGGGGAGAAGCCGGCACCCTGTGGTCGGTGACGACCCTTTCCCACACTTCTCCATCCTGCTTTCCACTCTTTCCGTGGGCACAGCCTCCAGGGCTGGGAGGTGTCAGGAAGGGTAGAGAGAGAGGATAGGTCCGTGGGGAAGTGTTGCTCTGCCAAGCACAGGGTGCCGTTCCCTGGCAACCTTTTCCTAGTGGGTGTGTCCAATGTGACCTCTGAGAGTCACTTGGCCCCTCTCTTCCAGCTGGGCTTCGACTGTGGTTGGCTGGATGGGGGGGAGGCCGGTCCCTAGCGGGTCTTGCACGCCTTTCCTTCCAGTAGCGGGTCCAGGAATGTGCTCGTTCCTATTAAGTAGGGGGTTCACCTTGGTGATTGATCCTGCCCTCCTTGGTTTGGAGGGGTATGAAGAAGCCGGCACCCGGTTGGGGGTGACGACCCTTTCCCGCACTTCTACTCCATTCTCATTTCTGTCAGCCCGGGGGCACAACCTCCGGGGCTGGGAAGGGTCAGGAAGGGGAGAGAGAGTAAAGGTCGGTGGGGAAGGGTTGCTCCGCCAAGCCCGGGGGGCCGCTCCTAGCGCCTTTTACCCAGGGGTCATGTTCACCAGGACCTCTGAGAGTCACTTGGCCCCTCTCTTCCTGCTGTCCGCCGCCGGGCATGGGGCGAGGTAGGGGGGAGGTCGGTCTCTGTCCAGACTGCTCTCCTTCCCATCGCGGGGGCAGGTGGATGCTGGTTTCCGTTACGAATGGGGGGTCGCTGTGGAGGTTGCTCCTGCCCTCGTTGGCTTGTAGGTGCTGGAAGACTCCAGCACCTGGTTGGGGATGACCACACTTTCCTGGCACTTCTTCTCCATCCTCTTTTCACTCAGCCCTGTGGTACAGCCTCAGGGGCTGGGACATGGTCGGGAAGGGGGGAGAAATAGGAAAGTTCGGTGGGGAAGGGTTGCTCCGCCAAGCGCGGGGTGCCGCTGCATGGCGCCCTGTTCCTAGGGGGCATGTCCAAGGTGACTTCTGAGAGTCATTTGGCCCCTCTCTTGCTGCTGTCCCCCGCCTGGCGTGGGGCGGGTTGGGCTGTGAGGTCGGGCCATGGCGAGTCTCACACGCCTTTCCTTTCTGTCCCAGTGAGAGGAGGCTGCTCCTTCCTGTTACGATGCTGGGGGTCGCAGTGGTGGTTGATCCTGTTCTCCTCGGCTTGTAGGGGCATGGGGAAGCCGGCTACCTGTGGGCGGTGATGACCCGTTTCCGCACTTCGCCTCCATCCTCTTTAACATTCCTCCCGGGTGCACAGCCTCTGGGGCTGGGACGGGGTCGGGAATGGTAGAGAGAATAAAGGTCAGAGGGGAAGTGTTGCTCCGCCAAGGCCGGGGTGCCGCTCCCTGGCACCCTGTTCCCTGGGGGGGTGTCCAACTTGACCTCTGAGTGTTACTTGGCCTCACTTTTCCATTGGGCAATGCTGGCTTGGGGCCGGATGGGGGAGGTCGTTCCCTAGCGGGTCTCGCACGCTTTTCTTCCCGTCGCGGTTCCAGGAGGGTGCTCATTCCCGTTATGAAGGGGGTTCACCGTGATGATTGATCCTGCTCTCTTTCGCTTGGAGGCGTGATAAGAAGCCAGCACCTGGTTGGGATTGACGAGCCTTTCCCACACTTCTATTCAATCCTCTTTACACTCAGCCCGGGGGCACAACCTCCGGGGCTGGCCAGGGTCGGGAAAGGGAGAGAGAGAGCAACGGTCGGTGGGGAAGGGTTGTTCTGCCAAGATCGGGGGGCCGCTTCACCGCACCTTTTTCCCAGGGGTTGTGTCCACCGGGACTTCCGAGAGTCACTTGGCCACTCTCTTCCTCCTGGCCACCACACAGCTGGGGGCTGTGTGGGTTGGGAGGTCGGTCCGTGGTGGGTCTCCGGTGCTTTTCTTTCCCATCGCGGGGGGAGGAGGGTGCTCATCTCGTTAAAAAGTTGGTGGTGGCCTTGGTGTTTGATCCTGCCCTCGTTGGCTTGGAGGGGCGGGGAGAAGTCGGCACCCTGTGGGCGGTGATGACCCTTTCCTGCACTTCTTCTCCATCCTCTTTTCCACTCCAATCGGGGGTGCTGCCAGCAGGGTTCAGAGGAGTCGGGAAGGGGAGAGAGAGAGGAAAATTCGGTGTAGAAGTGTTGCTCCAGGAAGCCCCAGGTGCCACTCCATGGTGCCCTATTCCTAGAGGACATGTTTAAAGTGACCTCTGAGAGTCACTTGGCCCCTCTCCTTCTGCTGTCCGCCGCCCGGCGTCGGGCAGGTTGGGCTGGGAGATCGGTCCCTGGCGAGTCTCCCACGACTTTCCTTTCTGTTGCAGTGAGAGGAGGCTGCTCGTTCCATTTTCAAAGTGGGGGGTCGCAGTGGTGGTTGATCCTGCACTCCTCGGCTTGGAGGGGACGGGAGAAGCTGGTAACGTGTGGGTGGTGAAGACCCTTTCCCACACTTCTTCTCCATCCTCTTTAACTATCCGCCAGGGTGCACAGCCTCCGGGACTGGGATGGGGTCGGGATTGGGAGAGAGAGAGAAAAGGTCGGTGGGGAAGTTTTGCTCCGCCAAGCCCGGGATGCGCTCAGAGGCGCCCTGTTCCCAGGGTTCGTTTCCATCGTGACCTCTGAGTGTCACTTGGCCCCTCCCTTCCTGCTGGGCGATGCCCATCTGGGGGCTGGTGGGGGGTGAGGTTAGTCCCTGGCTGGTCTCCCGGGCCTTCCCATCGCGGGGGCAGGAGGGTGCTGGTTGCTTTTATGAAGCTGGGGGTCGCCATGGTGTTTGATCCTCCCTTCCTCGGCTTGGAGGGACATGGATAATACAGCAACCTGTGGGCGGTGACGACCCTATCCCGCACTTCTTCTCCATCCTCTTTAATATTTCGCCCGGGTCCACAGCCTCCGGGGTTGGGACGGGGTCGGGAATGGGAGAGATTGAGGAAAGGTCGGTGGGGAAAGGTTGTTCCTCCAAACCCGGGGGGCCGCTCCACACCACCTTTTTCTTAGGGGGCGTGTCCACCGGGACCTCCGAGAGTCACTTGGCCCCTCTCTTCCTGCTGGCCACCACACGGCAGGGGGCGGTGTGGGTGGGGAGGTTGTTCCATGGCGGGTCTGGCGCCTTTTCCTTCCCGTCACGGTGGGAGGATGGGACTCATCCCGTTAAAAAGTGGGGGGACGCCGTGTTGGTTGATCCTGCCCTCTTTGGCATGGAGGGGCGGGGAGAAGCCAGCACCCTGTGGGCAGTGATGACCCTTTCCTGCACTTCTTCTCCATCCTCTTTTCCACTCCGCTCGGGGGCACAGCCGGCAGGCCTCGGAGGAATCAGGAAGGGGAGAGAGAGAGGAAAGGTCGGTGGAGAAGTGTTGCTCCACCAAGCCCGGGGTGCCGTTCCTTGGCACCCTGTTCCCAGGGGGCTTGTCCAACTTGACATCCGAAAGTCACTTGGTCCATCTCTTCCTGCTGGGCGCCGCCCAGCGGGGCGCCAGATGAGGGGGGAGATTGGTCCCTTGCGGGTATCGCACACCTTTCCTTCCCGTCGCGGTGGCAGGAGGGTTCTTGTTCCAGTTATGAAGGGGGCTCACCATGGTGATTGATTCTGCCCTCGTTAGTTTGGAGGGCTTTGAAGAAACTGTTACTCGGTGGGCGGTGATGACCCTTTCCCGCTCTTCTACTCCATCCTCTTTTCACTCAATCCTGGGGCACAGCCTCCGTTGCTGGGAAGAGTCGGGAAGGGGAGAGAGAGAGGAAAGGTAGGTGGGGAAATGTTGCTCCACCAAGCCCTGGATGCGCTCACAGGCGCCCTGTCCCCAGTGGGCGTGTCCACCGGGACCTCCCAGCATCTCTTTGCCCCTCTCTTCCTGGTGGCGCCGCCCGACAGGGGGCAGTTTGGGGGGTAGATCGGTCCCTGGTAGGTATCGCGTGTGTTTCCTTCCCATCAGAGGGGAAGGAGGGTGCTCATTCCCGTTACAAATGGAGTGTTGCTGTCGCAGTTGATCCTGCCCTACTGGATTGGAAGGGCTTGGAGAAGCCGGCAGCCGGTGGGCGGTGACGACCATTTCCCACACTTCTTCTCCATCTTCTTTAACATTCAGACCGGTTGCACAGCCTCCAGGCTGGGACGGGGTCGGGATTGGGAGAGAGAGAAGAAAGATCGGTGGGGAAGGGTTGCTACGCGAATCCCAGGGGTCCGCTGCACAGCGCCTTTTCCCCAAGGGGCATGTCCACCAGGACCTCTGAGAGTCACTTGGCCACTCTCTTCCTGGTGGCCGCCACCTGGCCGGGGCAGTGTGGGTGGGGTGGTCGGTCCCTGGCGGGTCTCGTGTGCTTTTCCTTCACGTCGTGGGGGGAGTTGGGTGCTCATCCCATTAAACAGTAGGGGGTCGCCATGGTGGTTGATCCTGCCCTCGTTGGCTTGGAGGGGCGGGGAGAAGCCGGCACTCTGAGGGCAGTGATGACCCTTTCCTGCACTTCTTCTCCATCCTATTTAATATTCCGCCCAGGTGCACAGTCTCTGGGGCTGGGACGGGGTCGGCAATGGGAGAGAGAGAGGAAAGGTCGGTGGGGAAGGGTTGCTTCGCCAAGCCCGGGATGCGCTCAGAGGCGCCCTGTTCCCAGGGTTCGTGTCCAACCTGAACTCTGAGTGTCACTTGGCCCCTCTCTTCCTGCTGGGCGCTGCCCACCGGTGGGCCAGCTGGGGGGTGAGGTCAGTCCCTAGCCGGTCTCCCAGGCCTTCCCGTCGTGGGGGCAGAAGGGTGCTGGTTCCTGTTATGAAGCTGGGGGTCGCCAAGGTGTTTGATCCTCCTCTTCTCGGCTTGGAGGGGCATGGAGAAGCAGGCAACCTGTGGGCGGTGACGACCCTATCCAGCACTTCTCCTCCATCCTCTTTAAAATTCCACCCGGGTGCACAGCCTCCGGGGCTGGGACGGGGTTGGGAAGGGTAGAGAGAGGAAAGGTCAGAGGGGAAGTGTTGCTCCGCCAAGGCCGGGGTTCCTCTCCCTGGCACCCTGTTCCCCGGGGGCGTGTCCAACTTGACCTCTGAGAGTTACTTGGCCTCACTCTTCCTGTTGGGCGACGCCGGCTGTAGGCCGGATGGGGGGGAGGTTGGTCCCTAGCGGGTCTCGCATGCCTTTCCTTCCCGTCGCGGGTCCAGGAAGTTGCTCATTCCTGTTATGAAGGGGGTACACCGTGGTGATTGATCCTGCCCTCTTTCATATGGAGGGGTGTAAAGAAGCCGGCACCCGGTTGGTGGTGATGAACCTTTCCCGCACTTCTACTCCACCCTTTTTCACTCCGCCAGGGGACACAGCCTCCGGGGCTGGGAGAGTTGGGAAGGGGAGAGAGAGAGGAAAGTTCGGTGGGGAAGGGTTGCTCCGCCAAGCCCTGGATGCGCTCACAGGCGCCCTGTCCCCAGTGGGCGTGTCCACCGGAACCTCCCAGCATTGCTTTGCCCCTCTCTTCCTGCTGGCGCCACCCGACAGGGGGCGGTTTGGGGGGGAGATCGGTCCCTGGCGGGGCTCACGTGCCTTTCCTTCCCGTCGCAGGGTCAGGATGGTGCTCATTCCCGTTATAAAGTGGTGTGTCACCATGGGAGTTGATCCTGCCCTCCTTGGATTTGAGGGGCTTGGAGAAGCCGGCAGCCGGTGTTCGGTGATGACCTTTTCCCGCACTTCTTCTCCATCTTCTTTAACATTCCCCCCGGGTGCACAGCCTCCGGGGCTGGGACGGGATCAGCAATGGGAGAGAGAGACGAAAGATCGGTGGGGAAGGGTTGCTACGCGAAGCCCGGTAGGCCGCTGCACAGCGCCTTTTCCCTAGGGGGGGTGTCCACCGGGACCTCCGAGAGGCACTTGGCCACTCTCTTCATGGTGGCCGCCACCGGACGGAGGCAGTATGGGTGGGGAGGTCAGTCCCTGGCGGGTCTCGCGTGCTTTTCCTTCCCGTCGCCGGGGGAGGTGGGTGCTCATCCCGTTTAAAAGTGGGGAGTCGCCATGATGGTTGATCCTGCCCTTGTTGGCTTGTAGGGGCGGGGAGAAGCTGGCACTGTCTGGGCGGTGATTACCCTTTCCTGCCCTTCTCCTCCACATTCTTTTCCACTCCGATCTGGGGCACATCCGGCAGGGCTCGGAGGAGTCGGAAAGGGGAGAGAAAGAGGAAAGTTCGGTGGAGAAGTGTTGCTCCACCAAGCCTGGGGTGCCGCTCCGTGGCACCCTGTTCCTAGGGGGCGTGTCTAACGTGACCTCTGAGAGTCACTTGGCCCCTCTCTTCCTGCTGTCAGCCGCCCGGCGTGGGGCAGCTTTGGCTGGGAGGTCAGTCCCTGGCGATTCTCCCACGCCTTTCCTTTCTGTCGCAGTGAGAGGAGGCTGCTCGTTTCTGTTACGAAGTGGGGGGGTCGCAGTGGTGGTTGATCCTGCACTCCTCGGCTTGGAGGGGCAGGGAGAAGCCGGCAACCTGTGGGCGGTGAAGACCCTTTCCTGCACTTCTTCTCCATCCTCTTTAACTATCTGCCAGGGTGCACAGCCTCTGGGGCTGGGACGGGGTCCGGAATGGGAGAGAGAGGAAAGGTCGGTGGGGAAGGGTTGCTCCGCCAAGCCCGGGATGCGCTCAGAGGCGCCCTGTTCCCAGGGTTCGTGTCCAACCTGACCTCTGAGTGTCACTTGGCCCCTCTCTTCCCGCTGGGCGCTGCCCACTGGTGGGATGGCTGGGGGGTGAGGTCAGTCCCTGGCCGGTCTCCCGGGCTTTCCCGTCGCGGGGGCAGAAGGGTGCTGGTTCCTGTTATGAAGCTGGGGGTCGCCAAGGTGTTTGATCCTCCTCTTCTCGGCTTGGAGGGGCATGGAGAAGCAGGCAACCTGTGGGCGGTGACGACCCTATCCCGCACTTCTCCTCCATCCTCTTTAAAATTCCACCCGGGTGCACAGCCTCTGGGGCTGGGACGGGGTTGGGAAGGGTAGAGAGAGGAAAGGTCAGAGGGGAAGCGTTGCTCCGCCAAGGCAGGGGTGCCGCTCCCTGGCACCCTGTTCCCCGGGGGCGTGTCCAACTTGACCTCTGAGAGTTACTTGGCCTCACTCTTCCTGTTGGGCGACGCCGGCTGAAGGCTGGATGGGGGGGAGGTCGGTCCCTAGCGGGTCTCGCACGCCTTTCTTTCCAGTTGCGGGTCCAGGAGGGTGCTCATTCCCGTTATGAAGTGTGTTCACCGTAGTGATTGATCCTGCCCTCTTTCGTTTGGAGGGATGTGAAGAAGCCGGCACCTGGTTAGGGGTGACGACCCTTTCCAACACTTCTACTCCATCCTCTTTTCACTCAGACCGGGGCCACAACCTCCGGGGCTGGGCAGGGCTGGGAAGGGGAGAGAGAAAGGAAAGGTCATTGGGGAATGGTTGCTCCTCCAAATCCGGTGGGCTGCTCCACAGCGCCTTTTTCCCAGGGGGCGTGTCCACCGGGAACTCTGAGAGTCCCTTAGCCCCTCTCTTCCTGCTGTCCGCCGCCGGGCATTGGGCGGGGAAGGGGTGAGGTCGGTCTCTGGCCGGATTCGCACTGCTCTCATTCCCATCCCGGGTTCAGGTGGGTGTTCATTTCCGTTATGAATGGGGGGTCGCCGTGGGGTTAATCCTGCCCTCGTTGAATTGGAGGAGCGGGGAGACTCTGGCACCTGGTTGGGGATGATGACACTTTCCCTGCACTTCTACTCCATCCTCTTTTCACTCAGCCCTGGGGCACTGCCTCAGGGGCTGGGATGGGGTCGGGAAAGGGGAGAGAAAGAGGAAGGTTCGGTGGGGAAGTGTTGCTCCACCAAGCCCGGGGTGCCGCTCCGAGGCGCCCTGTTCCTAGGGGGGGTGTCTAAATTGACCTCTGAGAATCACTTGGCCCCTCTCTACCTGCTGTACGCGACCGGTGTGGGGCGGGTTGAGCTGGGAGGTCTGTCCCTGGGGAGCCTCCCAAGCCTTTCCTTTCTGTTGCAGTTAGAGGAGGCTGCTCGATCCTGTTACACAGTGGGGGGTCACAGTGGTGGTTGCTCCTGCACTCCTCGGCTTCAAGGGGCGGGGAGAAGCCGGCACCCGGTGGGCGGTGATGACCCTTTCTCACACTTCTTCTCCATCCTCTTTTCCACTCTGCCCCGGAGCACAGTCTCAGAGGCTTGGAGGAGGTCGGGAATGGGAGAGAGAGAGGAAAGTTTGGTGGGGAAATGTTGCTTCGCCAAGCTCGGGGGGGCGCTCTGCGGCGCTTTGTTCCCA
>PVKS010036169.1:0-19535 GCA_004027875.1 Aplodontia rufa | reverse complement strand
AATGTGTATGCATTGATTTAATTTCTATTGCATTAACGTGAGCAAGACTGCATTAGGCCAAATTAAACCCAGGTGACCCTCACACAATTCCAGGCAGCCCTTGGAGGTGTGGCCAACACTCCATCTCTCACCAAATCACCGTGTTCCAGAGGGAGCCCCTGGGCTCATCATTTTGTGGCTTTCCTAAAGCACGTCATTTTCTTTTTATTCAATGATGTGTACTATATGCGGTCTCGAGAAAAAAGGAAACAAAAGTAAAGAAAAAATACACTCTCAGAAACATGAATGAGCATATGAGTTGAAGGTTAATGTTGGCTGGGTGTCTGTCACCTATATTTTCTGCTTCTTGTTAAGTCCTGCTGAGGTGTTTGTAGTTAGGGAGTCCTTCCTGTGTTCCCTGAGGTCCCACATGCATAGAGTCTACTTGATTCTTTTTCTGCCAAGAAACTATGCTGCACCTGAGTCCCTGTCATCTACATTACAAAAGATTTCATATTCTATGAAAAAATGGAATTTTTTCTTGAACCAAACCAACCTGATCCTCTGACCTCAAAATCAAAAACTATTTTTGATATGGCATGTAAGATAGAATGCTTGGAGTTAGACCTCTTCTGAGACAGCAATGTGCCATCAGGTGCTATAATTACACCTATTTGTTTTACAAAGTTGAATTAAGCCAATACTCACAATAGTTCTAAATGCAATTTAGAAATTACAATTTAAAGGATTTTGGTTTCATCCTTTAGTGACCAGACCTAGATGATTTAATACTTCCACTCTGCACCAGGATTTCTAGTCTAGTTTACCACATAAACACAGTTATGATCAAGGAGGCAGAGAAGAGTCAGTAATTTCATTTCTAATCCTTTTATGGTCTGATCATTAACTGAATAATCTCAAGGCTTCTTCATAGTATCAATTAATGTTAAGATCCAGACCTGCCATCAGTGCGTTTTTCCTCTTAAACTCCTATCGAAGTTCTCTGATTTTTTTTTAACAAAGAGAAGTTTTGCAAGAGACACTAAGTCTCCCTCTCTAAGATCGTAGTCACCCAGACTCTTTCCTCTCCCATATTCTTCCATGCCTGTCCCAGAAGGTGCATCCATGCCCTGGAGCATCTCCACACAGTGTGTTGTCTGCTTCCAGCACACAGGTGGCAGTAGAGGACTGAGCTGAAGCTGGTGTCCTTTGCTATAGCATTTTCACAAGCCTGTCTGTGCAGCCCCAGGACAGCACCTGCAATAGAGGGGTGTCAGAAGACCCTGATCTGGAGGAGTGAGCTACGCTCATCAACGATGGGAGCCCCTGGGCCCTTGCCAGCTTAGCCTGCGGTAGTTCTAGAAGCAAATAGCTTGTCTGTAAGTGCAGTTAGAGGCAATGAGACTGGCTGAACCAATTCAGCTTCTGTTGCTTCAGCAAACATTGGTTTTCTTCTCTGGATTAGTACTTGCTTTAATTTCTGTGTATAAATAATTTCAACTACTGTATTGACTTGTCTCTCATAAAGTTACAACATACCTTTTGTAGAGGATCTGTCAAACAAAAAATATGGAAAGAAGAAGGAAGGGAAGGAATTATTCATTTATTTATTCACAAACACATTTTAAATAAATAATATCATTTGGCAGATCAGTTTTCATAAAGCATTATTTAACAGTAATATTAAATAAATTCTGGTAGTCTATTATCTTATAAAATAAACGTAGAATATCTTTTCAAAGAATGGGTCGTACATCAGATTCAGTGTACTAATGAACCCTGGTCTCTATCCTTTCCCTGTTCAGGTGCACAGTAGGCTTTTCTTCTAATGTACTCCTTTGTCCAGTTTCTGGCAGATACCTCACCCTAAAAAGTCAGCACTGTCATTCCCTCTGTAAGAATAAACAAACAAAAATACCCTTTCTTTTTGAAAAAAATTTCTTTTTTATATGTCACTCTTCATACAATTAACATGCATATTACTGGAGTGGTGGCTCAGCAGTATCACACTTGCCTGGCATGCATGAGGACCCGGGTCTGAACCCCAGTACCACTAAGTATCAGAGCAACGAAAGCCAAACGAAAAACTAAATAAAATTGATTCCCTCTTTTCTTTCTCCCTCTCCCTCTTTCTTTCTTTAAAAAACAAAACAAAACAAAATTAAAAATTCAGGTATACAGCCATGGGAGACTGAATTCTTGCTCCGAATTTATTTCTCCACACTGCACTGCAGTAATGTAATGCTTCTACAACACCCCCGGAGTGGAAGATGTGTATTTCCTAGCTCTCTTTTCGAGTAGGTCATTTGACTTGCTTTCTTCAATGGGACATAGGAAGACTCGACAAAACAGGCTTAAAAAGTGCTGTGTGGTTGTTTTGCTGTCTCATGCTCTGTCAGCTGCATAAGGCTACATATGCTGGAAATTTGCTGGTCCTTAATCCCAAGACATGTTAACCAAACTCAAGGACAAAACACAGTTTTGTCCAAGTTCTGCTGAATCCAGCTCAAATCAGCTGAACCCCAAATAATACACACACTGAGTAGCAAGAACACTAAATGAACATTGTGGAAATTCTTTGAAATTTTGAATTTGACTTTTTATTTAGCATTTTTGTGGCAATACCTAATATATATCCTTTATTGATTGAAAACTCATGGCCAATACCTTATTTATTTATAGAATTATTAAGGCCTATTGATTGAATGAAGGGAAATTTTTCTGCTCTTTTTGTGATGGGTATAAAGTATAAAGACAACTGTCATATGTGTCCCGCCTTCAAGGACCTTAGTATTGCGGTAGCACAGCCATACACAGTGAAGTAACTAAACTGTGAAGAAAGATGTGCTATGTCATGGACTGCTCACAATAAAGTTTTATAATAGGACTGAGATGGTAATTCCTATATAAGGTAGAAAAAGTAGGTTTGCATGACTGTATGAAAAATAACTAGAGTGAAGCTTTAATAATTTGTTGAATTTCAGCAATTGGAAATAAAGGGGATGTTAATGGAAAAAAGGGAAAAGAAATGGGAACAGAATATTTGGAAAAATTAAAGAGTTTGTACAGAAGGACACCTGAAAGAGTTCAAGGTCAGGAATTATGAAATCCCTACTTCTATATAACAAAGAATAGCACCATAGGACAAGGCTGGGAAAGTTGATTGACAATTGCAGAATCTCTCATTGTAAACTATGGAATTATGGAGTTTTTCGTTGGGCAATAGAGGACTCCAGGACTGTTCTCCAGGTGGACTTGGACCTACCCAGATTTCTCCATTTTCTTACTCAAAGTTCTCAAGAATAACTGGAGAGTGTATTTGGAATGAAGCATTCTGAGATAAGAAGGAAGTGGCTGGAATAAACTGGGTTCTGCTCCTATTTCCCTTAGAAACAAGAAGTTCTCTAATGCTTTAACCTAGTGTATTATATTGCCTCTGGGGCACAAAATCCAGGATGGGTTGCTTCTGAAGGTCTCCAGCTGTGGTTCAAGTGGGGAAGGAAAGACAAGATTCCATCCCTGCTATGCAGCTTCTATTCCTTGAGAGTTCTTTGTAGTAGATACTGGGCTGCTTCTGTTCCTGGCACCCAGTCTCTAGGGAAGTTTCTGTGCTTTTGTTTCCAGATTCTTGCAAGTAGTAGAAATTACAGTTCAAGATACAATGGCTAAAGTGGCAACCAGTTCACCGTGCACCTGCTTAGCTGAAGCCACAGGAAGTGAGTTCACACTTTCCTTGTATATCAAGACCAAAATATTTTACACATGACACATTATACTAGCCTAAAATTTTAGTAGAACACAGAAATTCAATACAATTTTAAAGAGATAAAGTATAACATTTTTAACTGTTAAAGAATTTATTCACATATGTATTCAGTGGATGAGCAGGGATACCAAATCATTACGGTATTTAGAGTCTATTGGATACATTTAAAAACCTGATATAACAGTTTTATTTAAAATGTCAATTTTTATAGTGCTGGATGTTCCATCCATGCAACTAATTAAATAAGAAGTTGAAACATTTTAGGTGTGAACTTTAAATGGATATGGGGGTAGAACACTTATTAAAATTTTAGTCGGCAATAGAAAAAAAATGTTTGAAGACCACCACTTTTTCTTTCATAAGGAAATGAAAAGAGATGAAAAGGTCTTTCTTCTTCTTTTTCTTCTTCTCTCTCTCTGTCTCACTTTGACAGTATTGAAGCTTGAATGCAGGCCCTCACACCTGCCAAGCAAGTGCCCTACTGCCCTACTTCTGAACTACACCCCTAAGTTTTGTAAATGCTGTGTGAGCAGTGCACTGCATTTACCAACGCACATTGCCTTTTAAAGTCATAGAAATTACTGAATTTATTTGACCTCAGAACTTTTCTCCATGTTCCGTCATATGATATTTATTGATATCCACTGCAAGTGACTTCCTGCCAAACGCAATTCATGTAACCTTTTAGAAGTACATGGACAAAATTTTACTTGATTTGACTGTATAAGTATGAACATTTGCTTGGATATTGAAGAGAAAAGTATTCCCTTGAAATTCTACTATGATCAACAGTTCATTGTAGTCCCATAAATACTAGTTGATAAAAATTCTCTAATTTTAGTCTAGATAATGATGGATTTTATTAAATAAAAGCAAAGAGGCCAAATAACTAGAATTCAACATCAAATTAGCTTGATCAGTGTTTTAGTCAACTTTTTCACTGCTGTGACCGAAAAATCTGACAAGAATAATTTTAGGGGAGGAAAAACTTTTTGGAGCTTATGGTTTCAGAGGTCTCAGTCGATAGATGGCCAAATCCATTCCTCAGGGCAAAAGGTAAGGCAGGATATCATGGCAGAAAAAGTGCGGTGAAAAAAGAATAAAAGAAAAAGAAAAGCAAAACAGCTCATGACATGACACCATGACACAGGAAGCAAAAAGAGAAGTCAGCTCAACAAAGACAGAATATATATCCCAAGGGCAAACCTCCTCCAGCCATACCACGCCTGCCTATAGTTACCACTCAGTGAATCCCTATCAGAGGATCAATTCTTAGTTATATTTTTAAATGTGATGCATTTCTGTGTGTAGATAGATCGATGCATCTGTATATAAAAATACGGATATAAACATTTCTCATCTGGCTTGTAAAATTCTTCACATCTAAAATAATTCCATTTCCCCATAGCTCACAATTTCTGTTTTGGGGTAACTAAAATATTTTCTCATTAATATTTTTGAAATATGATTGCAGAGCAATTTTTTCTAATGAAGGAGATATAAATCATATGCACATGATTAGATATTAAATATTATCTCAAACTATTTTTAAAGATTAATGTTAAAAATAGAACCGCAGACATATGTAGATGTGGAAAATAATCAGTATGGCCATAGAACACTATACACAAATCAAGAGCAAATAAAGAAAATCCAGGCAACATAAGAACACTTTAAAAATACCTAATTGGGACTGTATACTACGTGTGTAATAAAATAACATTTCATGAAAGAACAAAATAATTTGCTATTAAAAATCCCCAGAGCATGAGAGTTTGTAAATTAAAATAATTATTACTTGCCATACAATTTTTGTTAAGATTTATTCTTCAGCAAGCTCCCATATATATATGAGACCTTATTCTAGTGGTCACCAGACCCTTTTTGTTCCCCTGCTTATCTGACCTTCTAACCAGCCATGCTCCTTGCTTTTCCTGTTGCATTTAGTGATACCCACAACTCTTTGCTGATTTTTTATTCCCCTACCTTTTTAAGATAGCACTCTCTTAGATTTCCTTTCATTTCTCATTCTGTTTTTCCTTGGATACACCAATGTTTACTTTTCCTACCCACTATAAATGCTAACATTCTCCACCTTTACATTGCACTGTCCTTTCTTTATCTTTTCTCTTCCTATCTCTTCAGCCACCACTTCAGAGTATATTAAGTTTTCAGATTGTGTCAAAATTAAACCCACAGCCGTCTTGATCTCCTTTTTGTTCCATGAGGTATCATGTTGACCATCGTAAGGATGATCATAGTTTGATTTAACATGCACAGTAGAAAATAGCTAACATGTCAACTATATTGGTAAGATATTTGCTTACTAGAAGGCGAGGAATAGATCCCATAGATGTCCAGGGACCTTTCATCTCAGTGAAATTTTTATAGATGTAGTGATACACAGCATATCATGATATTGCTTTGGGTTGAATAAACTGTTCCAACTAGTGCCTCCTCCAACTAAAAGAGAGGGTCAGGGACTGGTAAGCAACATTTTCCTCATTTGGATGAGATCTTGGACTCATTCTCCAAGTCATCCAAAAAGATCCTAATTTTGAATGAGACCATGTGGGAAATTAGTACAAGCCAGAGATAGCCTTTCCTTGAGTCACATGATCCAGAAGAGAGAAAATTGCTTGAAGTGGCAGTGGCAATTAGAGACAATATTCGGAATCTTTGCCACATCCCTATGGGTGAACCACAGTGTAGATATATAATTTTTTACCAAAATATTCTATCCTCTGCAGATAACTATAGACATTTGAGGGACTTTAGTTTGCTACTGGCCTTTAGTAGGAAGTGAACATTCAACCATGGACCACCAAGTTACCATGTAGCCTTGGCCACCCATCATAAGGGACACCAAGGCACCAATTAAGTTACATGAAGATGTGGCACAAATTCTCTTCTCTCTTTCATTCTGCCCTTATGGCCCCATACGATCAGTTGAAAGAGGAAGAGAGAACATTCCACATGGAATGCAGGCACCATGTCCATGTGGGACATCCGTAAAGGGCAGCAAGGAAGAGCAGTCCACTCAGTAGGTAGAATTTTGAGGGGCAGACTTAGAGTTTTTCCTCTCTCTCTTTTTTTTTTCTTTCTCAAAGGAGAAATGAAGAGACTTGAGTCTGGTGGTGGGGAGAGGTGAAAAAGTTAAAGCAGCTTCCCAATTCAAGACCCCAGGTCAAAAGAAATAGACTCTGGCTGTTGGCAGAAGAATTACACAGGCATTCAGGCAGGGTTTATAGAAATGGAAAGAGAATCCTAGGGAATCTGAATAGAATAATGATACTGTCTATACCAAGTACAACTCTTATTGTATTATTTTAATGGAACATATTCTGTAGGACTTAATCTATTAAAAAATATAAATTTAATCCACATAATATGTCTGCCATATACCCAAGTTTCCACATGCAGATCTGTGTATGTATTTTGTTTTTACCTGTACCAAATGCCACAGTGTTTTAACTGCTGCAGGTTTAAACTTTCAGAGAGCATATGTTGTTAGTAAATATTTTTCACCTTCAAAATTGTCATTTCTGAGCCTATAACTTTTCATGAATGCAAAGATCAGCTTTTCAATTTCCATGGATAAAGTAACTCCAATTTTAATGGGATTGGCATTGGATTTTTAGAATAATTGACATCTTTATAACACCGAGCCTTCTATTCATACACATTGCAGACTGCTTCACTCATTC
Organism: Aplodontia rufa; assembly: GCA_004027875.1. Taxonomy (NCBI): domain Eukaryota; kingdom Metazoa; phylum Chordata; class Mammalia; order Rodentia; family Aplodontiidae; genus Aplodontia; species Aplodontia rufa. Next base: position 12,083 of record PVKS010036169.1, on the reverse strand, counting down.
AGGTCTTCTTTTATTTTTCTCAGTAAATGATATCTGCTTCTTTAAGAATATTTTGTTTATATCTCATTACATTGGGTTCTAAGCACTTTAAAGCTATACTTTGTCTGCTCTTTTGAATAGCACATATTTAAAAATTAAATTTTACTTCCTTTGTGCTTTTGTATGGAGATTTTAATTTTGTCTTGATTATATACAGCGATCCTGTTGAACTTCTTGATTAGTTCTAATAATTCACAAATGGTAACATAATTTTAATTATTTAATATAAATAATATATCTTCTCTATGTAAAGTAACATGGCTTCTTCCTTCCCATCACTGTCTTTTATTTCTCTTTGTTGTCTCTTTTCTTAACATTTCATCTGCAGCACAACCATGCAGAGATGATGGGCACTTTCTCTTTCTGAATTTAATGAGATCACTTTTAAGTTTCCTTAAATTGGTACCTTGCATGCTGGAGATGCTTAATAAATACATTTTGCCAAAGTTCAAAATTAAATAGATTTAGAGTTTTCCCTTCTCTTCTCACTTTGCTAAGAATAAATTTCTCCTGTGAATGAATGTTAACTGTTGAGTGGTCCATCGTAGAATTACTAGTGTGTACTTATGGAGACAACTGTGTAACTGTTCCTCGTAAGTATGTTAATGTGATTTTACATTATTATATTTTTGACATAGTTTAAGTGTTAAACTACTATTTTACATCCCTTGACAAATCATACTTAATATTTTAGGTTTATTAACTTACATGAATATTTAGCAAGTTGTGATTATGATTTAAGTTAGACAATATACAACTGTTCTTTTTTAACTAAAGTTATTTTGAAGGAAAAAACCAGAAAATTAGACAGTTTATTAGAATATACATTTCATTTAATATTCATGAAGAGAATCACTGTGCAGTGGCTATCCCATCAAAGAAACATTACCAGAACCCCACAAGCAACCTTTCTCCTCCATCGCATTAACTTTCCCCCTTGAGGATAAGCACAATGCTGATGTTTATTAATTAAATATATTTTAACTGATTCATGAAGTCATCAACATTATAGATGTCATATATGTGGGGCTTTCATACATGTGTACATTGTGTAATGTTGTGTGTTAGGCTTCTTTCTGTTACTATGACCAAATTGCCTGACTAGGTCAACATAGCGAAGAAAAGTTTTGACTCATGGTTTAGTTCATGGTGGGCTGATTCATTTGCTCTGGCCCAAAGTCAGGTAGAACATCATAGAGGAAGGGCGTGATGGAGGAAAACGGCTCTATTTCTGGTGACCAGGCAGCAGAGAGAGCTAGGGCAAAGTGCCACAGGGAAAATGAACCCTTCCAAGGGATGTCCCCATAACCCACCTCCTCCAGCGGCTCCCCATTTACCTATAATTACCACCCAGATTGTCCATTCAAACTAAAATGGACTGATTAGATTATGGCTTTCATAAACTAATCATTTTACTTCTCAATATTCCTGTGTTAACAGAGGAGCTTTTGGGGTACACTTTATATCCAAACCATGACCTGTTTAACCCAAGTTAGACATACCCTCAGTCATTTAGCATTTTCTTATGGTGAAACATTAAAAATACTTTCTTTTAGCTTTCTGAAATATGTACTTCATTATTGCGATCTGTAGATATCTGTTGTGCGGTAGCACATCAGAACTTCTTGTTCCTATGTAACTGTAACTTAGTGCCCATTGATCAACAATTCCTCACCCCCACTATTACCAGGCTCTGGTAATTGCCATTGCATCCTCAATTCCTTTGAGATTAATTTATTCTATTCTACATATGAGATAGATCATATGGTACTTGTCTTTTTGTGTCCAGCCTATTTAATTTAGCATAATGAGCTCTACTTCTACCCATATTGTCACCAATGAGGGGATTTCTTTTTTTTATGACAGAATAGTATTCCATCGTGTATATGTGTATCACTGTAGTACTTATTCACATTCTGAATGTATTTGGCTTTCTTTCTTAATTAATTTAGAGCCATAAAGCATGTTTATTTTAAAAATGAATTCTATTTTTCACACTAATATTTCTAAGATTCTTTTATTGAACTTTTAAAATATTTTTGGCAATTATTTTTCATAAATATATGTGGAATGAATATACTACAATTTATAGAATATATTTATTCTAAAAATAACTTCTCTTTTGAAAGTACTATTGCGTACTTTTTAATAAATGCCTTCCATATGGATAAATGGCATTCTGATGTCTATCACTGTAGATCAATTTCATCTTTATTTGAGCTTCATAAAAATGAAATCAAAGAGTAGGTGCTCTTGTGTCTGGCTTCTATCATTCATCATAATACTTATGAGGTTTATCCATGTCATCAATTAAACTGCTGACAGTTTTCCCATTGCTGAACACCGTTGTGTTTTATGAACTTGACACAATTTAGAGATTCACTCTACTTTTGATGGGCACTTGGGTTTCATTTCTGATCATTATGAAATGAGCCACTATCAAAATTCTGTGTGTGTGATTTCGTGGATGTATGCTTTAACAACACTTAAGTAAAGTTAGGAGGGGGTAACTTGATTGAGTGGTGAACATACATCATTCATTGATGAAAAGTACAAATGTTTTTTCAAAATATTTGTACAATATTATGATGCCTTCAGTAATTTCCAATATTTCAAGAAACTCCCCATCTATCACAGTTTGCTGGTCTCAGTATTTTGAATATTATTCTTTCTAGCAGATGTTAAAGGGTTAAGTATTATGAGTTTAAATTGAATTTTATTTAATATTAATGATATTAAACATGTTTTTATTCTCTTGCGTTATTATGCCTTGATTTGTGAAATGTCTGCTCCAGACTTTATTCCATTTTACAGTGGATTTTAGTTGTTATATTGTTGATTGGAGGATTTTTTTAGTAATACATAGCTTTTAGTATAAGTTCTTTGCAAATGTATGTATTGAAAATATTTTGCAGTCTTAATGAGCAGATTTTTATTTTGAAAAGATTTAGTCCGTGATTTCTTCTTATAATCAGGCTCTTTTGCATTCATTCTGATATCTGCCTATCCTAAAGTTTCCAATATATTCCACTATGTTTTATAGTATAATATTTATAATCTTAAGTTTTTCCATTTAGATTTATAAGCCATTTCAAATTTATTCTTGTGAATTTTGTGAAATACAGGCTAAGGTTCATTATTTTTCATGTTTATTAAGTTGTTCAATAGCATATGTTGAAAAACTTTCTTTCCTCATTGATTTCTTTTGACATGTCTATTGAAAAAAAAAAATTGGCCTTTCAGGGGAGTTGGAGAACTTTCTATTAAGTTCCACTAAACATTCCTATTTTTCTGTTATATCATATTATCTTTATAGCCTGTTCATTTTCCTGTAAATTTTAGAATTAACTTTCTGATTACCATCAAACCAAAACAAATCGACCAACCAAACAAAACCTTTCTAAATATTGATGGGGGTCTTATTGAATTCAGAATTGCATTTTGATAATATAGTTCTTCATTCATCTAAGTCTTTTCAATTACTCATAATGTTTTGCTTTTTCATGTAAACCGATATTGTTAAGTATCTTTTAAGTACCATATGCTTTTATTTTATTATATTTATTTCCTTTTTCATGATAGGATAAATATATATAAAATTGATTTCTTTCTTTCTTAGTTTATGCAGGAATTCTTGCTGAACTGTTAGAATTATAATAGCTTTGATGGATGTTAATTGGCATGTGATAAAGTGCTCATATTTAAAATGTATAATTTTAAATGTATAATTTGGTAAGCTCATATATATTTATATCCAATGAAACAATTGACAAATTATCCCTGAAGTTTCCAAGCTCACCTCTCCATTCCTTATCTCCATTTCCTCCCTGTCTAATCCCCCCTTCACCTACAGATAATCACTAATCTGCTTTTTGTCATTAAGCATTTGCTGTACTTCCTAGAATTTTATTTGAATGAAATCATACATTGAACATATTTTATTAGCCCTGCTTGTTTCACTCACCGCAATTATTTACTGATTTATCCATATTATTGAGTATAGTGATAAGGCATTCCTTTAGAGTTTTATGTAGGATTTCACTGGGCAAATATTTCACAGTCCATTTAACCATTCAGCTGCTGAAAGATATTGTGTGTTTCCATTTTTGGGCTATCACAGATAAAGCTGCGTTGTTTTTTCATGTATAAGTGTTTGCATGAACTTCTTTTGCATACATACTTAGGAATGGGATAACTAAGAGATTTGCTTAATTTTTTAAGAAACAGCTAAATTGAGGCTGGAGTGGTGGCTCAGGTGTTACAGCGCTTGCCTAGCATGAGCAAGGACGTGAGTTCAAACCCCAGCACTATATACCAATGAAGTGTGAAAACAATGAAAGACAAATGAAAAACAAAATAAAATCTATGCTCTCTCTCCATCTCACTGACCCTCTCTCTTTAAAAAAAAAGAAAAGAAAAAAAAGCAAATAAAAAGAAACAGCAGCTAAATAGTTTTCCAAAGTAAGTGTAACATTTGACATTGCCCTTGCTGTGTATGAGAATTCCTGTTCTTCCGCATTCTTGCCTGCATGAAGTTTAGTATTTTTATAGATGCATATTGTTATCTCATCCTTGGTTTTAATTTATATTTATTTAATATGAAAAATGTTCAACACTTCATTTGATTGATTGCCACCTGTATATTTTCTTTGGTGAATTGTCTGTTCAAATATTCCACCTACTTGTTTTTCTTTTGCTCATTTTTAAAAGGGTTTCCTATTCCTTTTATGGAAGAACTGTATTCAGAAGCCAAAGTCTAAATATTAGATACATGTACTGCTATTGACCTGTTGTTGCTGCCGATGTCCCCTATTGGACAGTTAGAGATTAGGTATTGCTATGGATTGAATGTGACCCCAAAGTTCGCATGTTGGTAACTTGCTCCAAAGTATGAAGGTGTTGAGAGGGGATCCTTTTAGGGTATTGAGGCCAGAGACTTCAAATAATGTCTTATTGATGAGGCTATTGTGAAAGGGTGAACTTGGTGACCTCTTGATCTTTCTTGTCCTTTCTGTGTATTTCCATTTCCGTTTGGGTGCTTTGCCATAGCACCATGATATGGACTAAAATGGGTATGTGTTACTTTACATGTGCACACCTACACATTTATACATAATGAACACATTTATATCTGATGATTTCTGTATCTTGTTATGTTGAGTTCATTGTGAGTTGACCATGGTAGCTCCAATTCCAACACAACTCCCCAGGATTCGTATGGGACTTATTATCTGTTTTTCACTTTGTATATTTTTATCTTCTTTGCTCAATCACAAGAAGCCCAGATCCCACTAATCTCAATGTATTTACAGTTTATAGATTCCTGATATGTAACCAATTTTCTGGCCTACCTTCTGCCCACCTATTCATCTGATTTCTCTTGTCATTTCTTTTTTTTTTTAACATTTAGATATGGATGTATGTTTAATTAATGAAAAAGATTTAGACAATTTCTGGACATTTCAGAGGTTTTTTGGTGTCATTATGATTTACTGTAAATTTTATTTTTCTTGATCATATGTCAATGACTCCCTCCTAAATGTAAGACTATTTTTAACTAATAAAAAATGAATTAAAATAAGAACATACTGTGTGATATTTCTTAATGTTCAAGATTTACTAAAACTTATGTTTTATCCCAGGTATATCTATATTAGTGAAGGTTCCATGTACTGTGGACAACTTTATTTATAATGTATTTGCTGGATGTTATGTTCTGTAAAGGTAAAGTTGAATGATAATGCTAATTATAGCTTGCTTTATTTATTTATGCACTCTTTTGAGTGCTGTTGAAGTAGAATGGTAATATTCCCAAATACATTTGCAGATTTTTCAAATTCTTCCATCCTTGCGTAAGATTTTCTATTTCTCTGCCCCTTCTTGTATTTAACTTTGATCCATGGCTTAGATTCCACTATTTCATGATCTTTCATGAAATTTAGTTCATTCGTTTCTTCTGAAGACTAAATATCTCAAAGTCTATTTCCAACCTCACTCAGGGCTTTGGTCTTGAATCACTTTCTTGCAGGCCACCAGACTTGGTTTTCTACTCCTCACTGGTTTAGAGCTAAGAGCCTCCTTCATATATCTTTAGCTCCTGTCACGTGGAAGCTGTTCAAAGGAGACAAGAGAAGCAGGAGGGACAGGATGAATGAGAAAGAGAATGCAAGTTGTCAGTTCCTGCAATTTGTAATCTAGTGTTAAAACATCCTTCCAGCATTTTTATGAACAAACTTATTAGCCCCCACCCACTCCCCAGGGGAGAGGATTACAGTTTAGAAACTGTAGGAGGAGGAGATTATTGGGAGCCATTGTAACAGGTGCCTTGCAACAACTCTTGTCTCTCAATATGATGATTTTCGGCAGGCATGATTTCCTTTATTCTCTCTGCATAAATGTTGTTCTTGCACAGTCATCAATTTTAATTTACTCATGTTTTATACAAAGCAGATTATTTTATGCACACATACACACATTTGTGTAATTTGTTCATGTTTATAGATTTAAATCTACATGGACCATTTTATTTTAACCAGAATAACTTTCTTAAGCATTTTTTTATAGACCTGTGATTGCCAAATCCTCTCAATTTTGTTTCTTTTAATGTGATTAAATAGTTTGAAAGATGTTTCTACTGAAATTAAAATTGGCACAGTATTTTTTTTATTTTATACTTCAAGCTTTCACTCCTTTCCCTTTTACATAAGAAATCAGTTGTCAGCTCTTTAATAATTCCTTTATGTGTCATATGTCCTTTCCCCCTCAATGCTTATATATTTATTTGTATTTGATTTGTATTTACTGCTGTTGGATTATGATATGATTAGCTGTTCTTTTCTTTGTATGCTTCTTTCTTGAAATCCAGTAAGATCCTTGTACATGCAGAATTATAGTATCTAAATCAAATTTGAGGGAGTTTTTTGAACATTATTCCATTATATATAGATTCGTTCTTTTTTCCATGTCTCACTGGACATGTGTTAGGTCACTTGATTTTGCCTTATCACTGTAACTATTTGTATTTCTCTTAACTTTCTAACTGGATGATTGTTATTGATCTATCTACCCTCATGTCTGTCAATCCTTTCTCTTGTACACACTTACACTGAATTTATTTTTTAAGATATTATACTTTCCAGTGGGACAATGTCCAGTTTACTTTCGCTCTTAGATGTGAGTTCTCTGAAGATATTCCTTATGTCTTCAGTCCTTAAGTCTCATTGTTACTAAAAATCCTTAATCATGTGAAATTTTCTAAAGCCCTTGCCCATTTATTCTATCATGTGCGTCACTTCATGAACTTTTTGTAATGATTCTTCTTTTTCTTGATTATAGCTAATATTTTCTTAATTCTTTTCATGCCTTTTAATTCAGTCATATTAAACATTGCAAATGATATCAAACCTGAGTTTTGCTGTTTTCTTTTATAGAGTATTATATTTTTTTTAGAGAGTGAATAAATAAATGAAGGGACATCTGGATCCTGTAGACTTTGCTACATTCTTTTCCAAAGCTGGCCAATGTCTGTTTTATTCTTAGTATTAGAGCATAACATTTCTTCTAGGATATATGCTTTATAGTGTGTCCTTACTAGATCTTCAAACAATGATAGCAATGTTTCCACCACCTTGGTTGAGCTTAAACCCACATTTCATAGCAATGCAGATCTTTGTAAACTCTATTTAGTTTTCAACACCAGAGAAATGGAACTCTTCCGTTTCTTGATAAAATTTTGTATATCACATTTGCAGCTGAGACTTTAGGTAAGGCGTTGAGTTAAACCAACATCCAGACTTCTTATATGCATCACCCTCCTATTCAGTTCTCTTCCCTTCATATTTAATCTCTGTCAACAACTTTAGGGGTGTGTCCAGTAGACCTAGTGAAACTTCCATTCACATCTTTGTTTAGATTTCTCTTAATCATGATGCAGAAGTTGCTCATAAGTAGAAAGCTTGTGTTCATATGTAAAGAACCTCTGTGTTCCCTTCTCCCAAGTACTACATCCTATGCTTTTGTGTTATCCAAAGTCTGAGAACTAATGTTGTTCTTTGTAAACTTTACTTAGTTCTCAACACCAGAGAAATGGACTCTTCCTGGCCTAATACAATTTTGTATATCACATTTGCAGCTGAGATTTTAGTTACGGAGCTAAAGTCTTAATTGTTTATGGCAGAAGAGCAAATCTGGTGATATTTACTTAATCATGACCAGAAATGCAAGCCAATTTTGTTAGAAGGTTATATTATGTCATAAGTATTACTATTTTTATAAAATTCAACTATAAGTAGAAATAGAAATTGAAGTATTTTGGTAGTAGAGATTAAACCCAGAACTTTGCACACCTTAAGGACTCACACTACTACTGAACTATAAAGTTGTATTAGTCTTCACAGATATTAAGTATGTTTAAAGATATTTATGACACAAAATGTTTTCTAAGAATGTTCAGTGTGTCTAAAATTTAGAAATTATTAGCATAACATTATTTAAAGGACGTTCTTCAACGGCATTTGGATACTAAAATAAAACCATGAGCTAAGTAATTATTGAAGCATGCCACTAATTTTAATCTTTATTAAGCATAGTATGCGAAGCAAACATGCAGAGTTGGGGTTCCTAGTTACTTATATGTCATTCTTTTCCAAACATGACCACAGGAAGTGGAACTTCTCTTTGCAACGTCACCTATAAAAAGCACTGAACTCCTACACATTACCCCATTATGTCCTCCTAGGGGCTCAGTTTCCAACTGACACAAACATCATGAAATCTCAGCTTGAATACTTGCTACATAAATATAATGTCATACCCTATAGACATCTGAATATTTTAAAAAATAGATTGAAAATATGAGTGGGCTAAGTGTTATTTTTAAATATAGTATAAATATTTAGCTTCTTGGTAACCTGTTACCTCAAAGTAACTAGATTGTTACACTCCAAATAGCAAAATGAATATTAGAAATATAAGAGTTAACATCTTCTTGCATGAAAGTTGCCTTAATTGTTTAATTTGAATGTCTTCCCTGGTCTTTGGTCCTGAAAGAATTCTTCAAAATATCACCATTTTTTTGGTTTAGCATCCCTATGCTTCAGGTTCAGTGCAAATGGACTGCAGGCTTCTACTTCATAAGTTCTCCAAACCTGCTGTTTGATGAGTTAATAAGCATATCTTATCACACTTATAAATTTATACAAAGCAAAGAGGTCTACCAGCTCTGAAGAAACTATTTCGTCATGTTCAGGCATAATACCAGATTATTTTTCCAACTTTAAACCAACTGCAAAACATAACTCATCTAATGTGATATTTTAAAATTATATTATATATATGTATGACTTAATTTCTTATGGTAATCCTAAAGTATTTAAGGTTGAAAATATTGTGTGTGTGTGTGTGTGTGTACACACACATATAGACCTAATTACATAGGAAATACTTCAATACATTAGACACCTATAGAGATATAAAGATACATTATGAGAAGTGAATAAATACAAATCCTTAACAAAATAGAAATTCAAATCATAATCACAGCAAAAACTGTTAATAAAATTTAAACTGATTTCAACTGAAATGTTAAAAAAAAGGATAATGTATACACTTCATTACTTATTCTTGAAAGCAGAAAAATAGAGGTCAGCACAAATCATAGTATGAATTTGAAGATCTTGGACTTGGTTCTGAAAATGTATAAAATCTATATAAGAAAAATAAGTACAAAGATGTTAAAATTATAAAGTAAATATCAACATTTTGAACTTAGCAATTGTTTGAAAAATATATTACAGCTCTAACAGATTGTGGTTCTCTGAAAATTGACATTAAACATAAAAATAAAATATCTTAAGATGGTGTTTATTTCTAAGATATTCTGTGAAGGACTTTTGGGTAGTTTTAAAAAATCACCATGGACTCATGCTTCATAGAAATCACACATAAAACCTCTATCTTTTCTTTTGGCAACAAGGATTCCTCATGCTTCACAAATGCTAGGCTAACTCTTTATCCCTGAACTGTAACCCCAGCACAACATATGAAATTTATCCTTGCAATGATACTGTCCAGAACTAATCACATACATACATATTGGTACAAAATGCTTAAAAAATTGTTTTCAGAAGTCATACTCATTTAAAACTCAGAATCAGAGAGTAGAAATTTAAAGATAATTACCATCTTATGATAATATTTATACAAAACTACATTTAAGAATCCAAGAGTGGGGCTGGGGACAGAGTTCAGGGTTAAACATCGGGACTAGAATCCAAAAGACCCTAACTTCATTCTTCAGCACCAAGATAAATAAATATATAAAAAAATAAGCCAAGGATGGTTTAACATCAGAAAACTGTCAACACTATTCAACATGAATAGATAATACAGTCTGTATAAAGAAATATAGAAAAGCCAATGCATGTTAGTATATAATTTTGCTCTTAGAAAAGATTAGAGATGACATATTTAATACACAAGAATTATTTTCAAATGGTATGTAAAGCATCTGGCAGAGATACTATTTTTACACACACACATAATTGCACGGTGTAATTTGCTATGATGGCTAATGGAAATAATGTGATGACATTTGATTGCAACTAAAGGGAATCATAAATTTAAAAGGTCTTATCCTTAATTTATTTTAATATGAAAATTATTTGGTACCACCCATCCACTAGGAATTACATAAAGAACACAACCACAAATATGATTCTCTCAGCCTTCAAAGAGCTACGTTTCATTTTATTTGTGAATAGAGCTAAAAACGTAAACAATAACAAAATAATACATGTTAAAGCTGAGATACATATAAACTTTTAGGGGAGAAAAGATATGATTCATTTATCCAAGGGATGTAGAGAGTTGTCACTCAAGAAATTTCTTCTGAGATATTGACACGCTAGCTGAATTGTGGAGGATTGCTAAGAGTTAGCAATTTAAAGGAGTGTGTGCATTCAAAATAGTGGTGACAAAGAGCACATCTTACTTTTAGCAAAAGGCTAAGAAAATTGTAAAGTTTGCCAGGACAGCAGAGGGAAATGAACTGAAGGACTAAGAGACACTAATCCTGGAGTTGTGTGTCATCTAAAAATGTTTATCTGTTAAAATGTATGATTTTTCAGTGAACTGATCTCCCAGTCTTCAAGTGCCATATTGTAGATGGCCAAAGGGAAGGAGACAGTATGGTTCTTCCAAATAAAATTCTAAACATGCATTTAAAGTTCATAGAAAATGCTCCACTTGGAGATACAACAGAGAAAAGACATTGCTACAGGAAGATTTTCTTAAGAAGTTGCCAATATATACACACACACAAACAAACAGGGAGCAGAGAAAAAAGAATTGTCACTCAGATTCAGCAATAAGTAACACTGAAGGAAAGGTACTAACAGTTTCCTGAAATTTCTTTAGCCAAGTCAATGAACTTGTGATATGAGACTCCCTTAGCTGTAAAACCAAATGTCTTATCTCCCAACTCAAGCAGTATCACCCATCTGTTTCTTTTTCCTATTCTGATTTTTTAGCACTACTGGAAGTGCTAAATTGTTGGGAGTTTCCTTCATCTCTGTCTTTTAATATCAGCCTTTAGGCTATCAGCTCACTGAAGCAAGTACCTTTAGGTTTTCAAATTTCCTAAATTATGCACCATGAAATATTAATAATCAGACTTTAAATGTGATCGCACTCTTTGTGAATCATTTAGAGAGGACTGAACATGTTTCATAAGCTGCTGAAAAATACCACATGTAATTTCTCACCTGGGCATGACGTCAGCTAAATAGACCTAAAGACTTCTTGTCCGTTCTTGTGGCTTCTAAACCCAGATGTGGGAGGAAATGCTTTTTGTTGTCTCAAGTGGTATGAGGCTGCAGAGGAATTGCACTGAATTGTCCTTTTATTTTGTGAAAGAAACTTAGGCATTGAATGTTCCTCCCCTTGAAATAAAAATGAAGTCCTAACCCTCAATGTGACTCTATAGGAGACAGGATCTTCAGGGAGGCAATTCAGGTTGGTTCAGGTGGGAAGGATAGAACCCTAAT
>PVKS010036168.1:0-19542 GCA_004027875.1 Aplodontia rufa | reverse complement strand
TCGTATGGTGGAGTCATCCCTAATTTCTTAAGGATTCTCCATACTGCTTTCCAGAGGGGCTGTACCAGTCTGCAGCTCCACCAACAGTGTGTTAGTGTGCCTATCTCTCCACAGCCCCTCCAGCATCTATTGTTGTTTATTTTCTTCATCTTTGCCATTCTGACTGGTGTAAGGTGATATCTTAATGTGGTTTTCATTTCCATTTCTCTGATTACTAATGATTTAGAGCACTTTCTCATGTATTCATTGGCTTGATCAATGTCCTCTGGTGAGAAGTCTCTATTTAGCTCTTTGGCCCAGACAGAATCAATTTTATTTAGTTTTTCATGTGGCTTTTGTTGCTCCAAGACTTTGTTGGGTACATGGTGCTGGGGTTTGAACTCACATACTTGCACATGCCAGGCAAGCTCTGTAATCGCTGAGCCATCGCTCCAGCCCCAATGCAAGTGATTTTAAACAGAGATAGTCCCTGACTTATGATCCTACTTAGAAATTCTCAACTTTAAGATGGGGTCAAAGTGATGGGCATTTAATGAAACTGTACTGTGAATTGGGAAGCGGGGTTTTTCCCGGGCTAACAGTTTGTGGTGTGATCGTCTGAAATGATGGACAGCAGCAGTGAGCCACAGCTCCCAGCCAACCCTGCAGTCACAAGGAGGGCAGAGCAATACTGACTGGTGCATTGTGTTGCTGAGCTAGGACGGGCAGCAGGTCAGGTGTATTCAATGTATTTTGGTGGAGTTGATGCTGGGGTGGCCAGCATGCTAAGCAAGCACTTAACCACTATAGTACACTCCCAGCCCCATAAATGTATTTTTGACCTATAACATTTTCCATTCATGATGGATTTATTTGGACATGACTCCATCAAAATTCTGTGGTTGCTATTGCATCTTTTTAATATTGTTCCAAAATCACCTTTGCCAATAATAAGAACTGTATTAAATATAAATTATAGTTAAACAGTTTGGTATAGCTGTGGAACTTATTTGTGATTTAAAGAATTGATGTTAAATTTCTTTTATGAACATTCGCTGAAGATTTAGAGAATGGAAAATGTTGCTAACAAATTAAAATCATATTGTCACTAAAATGTCTTGCATCCCAGGTCTCTGTGCTGACACAGAAGTTGAAAGAACACTGCAAAGTTGAATATCAAATTAAAACATTTTCTGGGCAAACCCACGGTTTTGTGCATCGGAAGAGAGAAGATTGTCAATCTGCTGACAAGCCTTACATTGATGAGGCCAGAAGAAATTTACTCGAGTGGCTGAACAAGTACATTTAGTGGTGGACAGGGGCACTCTCAAAACAAGAGTCATCCAAATGGTTGCCTTCAATCCTTTGATTTTTTTACTTAATATAAAATAAAATTTGGAATCCTGAATTTCATGTAATCTGAAACACATATAGTAGAAAATTTTAATATATGAAAATAATTTTAAATAAAAATAATTTCAAATAAAAAATTAGAAAATAGATCAGAATAGAATAATTTGAATGATAAATAGGAGAATTTGAATGATCAATAGCCTAGTTATTAGAAGACACTTGGGGCTGTTCCAGGACCAGCTGACAGTGAGGTGTGGCATTTCTGGTCTTTAGTTGAACACATCCTTTGAAAACGACTGTGCCCCACAGGTGTTAATATAAACTGTAAGCTGGGGAAGAGTAAGAGCTCAGCTTAGACATTGCATTGTCTTAAGACACATTTATAGTCTCAGATAAAGAAATAAAATTAAATGTTTTCATGGACCCAATTCTATCATGCTAATAAACTGATTTTTGGAATTTGTAACTTTTTTTTCTTTATTGGTACCAGGGATTGAACCCAGGGGTGGTTAACCACTGAGCCACATCCCCAGCCAGTCCTTCTTAGTTTTATTTTGAAACAGGGTCTCGCTAAATTGCTTAGGGCTTTGCAAAGTTGCTGAGACTGGTTTTAACTTCCAATCCTCCTGCCTCAGTCTCTGGAGCCACTGGGATTGCAGGCGTGCCCCAGGGCACCCAGCTTCTTTCCCCTAAACTAGTAGAAAATGAAGGAGTTAACTTCCCACTGTTTTCTAGGAGGTGGCTTCCCAAACACTGATATTTTGGGTACCCTGGGGCTGGAGCTTAATGTAACGGTGCAGAATGAAGTCCCCAGTGTATACTTTCTCCTCTAGGGACTTGTGTGTGATTTAGGGCAGATGATATGATGTGGTGTTGTTTTCTGATTTGGTCTTAGGGTCTCTCTTCAAGGTGGTTATAAAGTCCAGCCCTGTCCTCATGGGACTCCAGTGAACTTGGTCCTGGATGTTTACAGTGTGATTTTCATGGGACACTTTTTTTTTTTTTTTTTAGAGGGACAGTGAGAGAGAGAATCAATTTTATTTAAATTTTCATGAGGTTTTCGTTGCTCTGACACTTCATCATGTACATGGTGCTGGGGTTCGAACCTGCATCCTCAGCCATGCCAGGCAAGTGTAACTGCTGAGCCACCACTGCAGCCCCTTCATGGGACACTTTTGGGACAGGGCCTTATTATGTTGCCCAGGCTGGCCTTCAACTCCTGGGCTCAGGCGATTCTCCTGTCTCAGCCTGAAGTAGCTGGGACTACAGGCACATTGCTCTGCGCCCAGGATACGATACTTGTCTTGGACAACCTCATGCCAGGTCTCCTCTCATAGAAAACCTGTTGCATGCTGGTAGATGTCCTTGGGCTTTCATCTGACACAGCTTATTTCTACCGCGATGTGTCCATCTAGAACCCTGATCGGGAGGATGATGAGGTTCAGTCAGTAGATGACAAGAGGAAGCAGTTCAACAAAGCACATACCCTGGAGACAAGTCAGCATGCCTGGCAGGGCCAAAGGGAATGGGGAGGTGTCCAGGACACGCAACTGGCAGGGATCACGAGAGTGAGCGGGGCACCTGTGGGCTGCAGCCTTCGCTGGGGTCTGGGTGTTATCCAAGTAGGCTTCTCACCCAGTAGGTAATTTATTTATTTAGATACCAGGGACTGAACCCAGGGGTATTTAATCACTGAACCTAGCCTCCCTGCCCCACCGCTTTTTTTATTTAGATAGGCTCTTGCTAAGGCTGGCCTTGAACTTGCAATACTCCTGCCTCAGCTTCCCAAGTTGCTGGCATTACAGGTCTATGCCACTGTGCCCAGCCCTCTACCTGGTAGCTTTAAAGCAAGCAGGCTGGAGTTCTGTGGGATCAGATTGTGACCGAGAGGGGTCACTGTGATAGATGTGCAGATCACGTGGTGTGAGGCACATAGGTTGTTTAGCTGTCCCTCAGGGAGCTGGTCACTAGGTGTACGGAGGAGGTAGAAGCCCAGAATGACCACCTGGAGGAACTGGGTGACAGGACACTGCGAATCGTCAAGTTGATTAAGCCCAGCTTCTGGTAAGAGTATTAAACCTTAAACGGAGTGTATGCTGCAGCATAAAATTGCAAATTCCTTACACTTGACTTTCCTGGACCTGCTTTTATATCTATCAAATGGGAATGAGAAACCTTCTGCACAGGGTTGCGAATAAAGTCCATGCACAGGCCCCACCTGTGCACGCTCAGTGGTGAACCTCAGCCTTCACGAATGGAGGGTGCTCTGGGACGTCTAGCTCATCCATCCAGCCCCCAGTACCTGCTATGGTAGCTGGTGAGCATGCAGCCAGGTAGTCGAGAGTTCAGAAGGGAGGGTCTGAACATTTCAGAGGCCTGTCTGCCTTGAGTCCAAACATGGAAGAGCTACACTCCAACGCTGCACATAGAAAGGTGTGAGGCAGTTTTTTTTTTTTTTGAGCGAGAGACAATTTTTTAAATTTTTATTCCTCTGACATTTTGTGGTATATGTGGTGCTGGGGTTTGAACCCAAGTACCATCAAGTTACCTCTCTGGTCCCATATTGCAAATTTTAAGTATTTCAATATCCAACTGTAGTTCTAAATTGAACTTACAAAGAAACTAACAGCCACTCCTAAATCCACAGGATATTTAGCAAAGCACTCAATGCACTAACGTAGAGAAAACAGGACCACCAAATGGTTGTTTGGGCTCACAAACCTGAATGTCACTTAAGCCAATTTAGGAATCCAGTTTAATTCCAGGGATCTAATTAAACAAAATCTCTCCCCTTGTTGGTATGTCAGCTTTCCCCATCATGACTAAGCATTCAGAAAACAGGGGACAATATACAAATCAAGGGGGAACAGAATGGGGTATGGGGAGAGATGTGAACCTGAAGTTAAGACTTCCTCTATTACATGCAATATGATGTGAAAATACCAAACTCACTTGAGAAGTGAACAGAAGGACCTCGCTGGGTGGAGAACTGACATTCCAGTTCCAGGTTGAAGAATGGATTAAGGCCCAGCCCACGCTAAGCGCTGCTGCAGTCTTACCTACAAAATCTACTGTATATGGTGACTGCGAGACATTGCTTACCACTGGGGCCAGAGTCCATCCCTACCTTGTACAATTCACTCCTAACCTTGCTTACCACTAGGGCCAGATTCCCCATCCTCCATTCTGTATAATACACACCTAACCTCGCTTACCACTGGAGCCAGATCCCCCCCGATTCTGTACAATGCAGCCCTAACCTCTATTTCTTTTGTTCTTCTGATAAGAAAACAATGGGCTGTGAATTGCCCTCTAAGCATCTCCTTGTGGCATAGCTCTGCCCACACTGGTTGGTTCTGCATGTAAAGAGTCTGAATAGAGCCAGAGTCAAGCAAAGGGGACACTGTGACAATGTACCCAGCTGTGCTGCTGTAAGCCAGCCACAGCACTTAAGACACCCCAGCACTCTGGTGGAAACACTCTCTACGATAGGACTCTACAACCAAAACACCCACCCAGTTAAGAGGAATCGGATCAAGTCCATACTTCTCTTAATGCTGTAATAAATCCTAAAAACAAGCTCAATGCTTAAACTTGTTAAAATAGTTCCCACAGTTTCTTTAGGGGAAAAAAAATCTACTCAAACCCCTTCTATTAAGGCAGCTTTTAATTAATGTTACAATGAATGTTTCTTGAAGATTAAGTTTGTTTAGAGAGATCTCTTTAATGAGTACAAAAGCTTGTGAGGCAGTATCCCTACAATCAATTACACAGCTCTGAACAAGTGAAACCATGGTTGTTACCAAACAGCTATTTTTATTATAGCTCTACAGTATCTGAAAAAGAGAAGTAATAATAAATAACTGTAGCTGCATCACAAGACACTCATTTATTTAATCACAGTAGTGGATCTTGCTACTACGTTGTATTCTACACTTTTTTTTTATTCTTCAGATTCTCCAGGCTTACGGATGTCATCAATCTTCAAAATCATTCTAACCATCTGTGTTGCAAGAGATATCTGCTGCTTTTTGCCAATCAAGGTTTCTATCACATGCTGTTGTTGCATATCTGAAAAATACAAGTAAATCAATTATCCTAATTGAATATGATTGATACATATTCAATCAATATGCAGCTTAAATTTATGGAATCACAGTTAAAACTTGAATGCAGCTGGTGTGGTGGTGTCACATGCCTGTGGTCCCAACAACTGGGAGACTGAGATGAGATCTTCTGATCCAAAGAGTTTGAGGCCTGCTGGGGTACATAGTGAGACCTCATCTCAAAATCAAATTCAACCAAACGAACAAAACATCCACACCAAGCTATGGTGCCCAAGTGGTCATTAACCTCAGTTAATTTTCAGATGAATTTACTACTCTCAAGGACATTACTGAATTTGAATCTGGTTCACAGCTGCAGGGACACTGGATTCTCAGTGACTAACCGCAAAGAAACTATGAGCAACACTGCATCCTACAGGTATCTACATCCCTAAGTTGTACATCTTGAAGATATCTGAAATGTTTCCTAGAAATGCTAATATTAGCACAGACAGGCCTTCACAGGCCTTCAGGTTAAAAATACTTGCCTGCTGAAGAGCAGTTATTAAAATCCCTGGGATGTGAGCATGAAAACAGAATATACCTACACTTCTATGTAAGAACTGCCAAATTTTGTGTTCCTGACTGATCACAGGAATCCAGATATGGCCTGATCAGTACAAAGGTCATGACACCAAAGATGCAACAAGCTGGGCTGGAGCAGTGTTTGGAGCACTTGCCTGACATGTGTAAAGACCCAGACTCAAACCATAGCACCACACGCACAACAACCAAGAGTTGGAGAAAAAATAAAATCGATTTTCTCTCTCTCCTTCTCAAAAGAAAGAAAGAAAGAAAGAAAGAAAGAAAGAAAGAAAGAAAGAAGAAAGAAGCAACAGGCTCATGTTCTCCTACCCATTTAACAGCCGAAAGACATAGCTAGGTAAGTTCCAGTGAAACATTCCATGGTCCACTGCTATTATATTTCTTCATTTTCATTTACAGCTTAACCACATAGTTAGCTATTTCAGAGCTATTTAATGACACCCAAAACTCCCTCTGTCTGACACATTTGTGTGAAAAGGAAAGGAATTATTTTCTAAAAATAGAGATTAAGACACGCCACCCTTGAAAACACCATATATTATCTTATGGGTACTGCAATGAGTTTCATGTTGCTAGGACTCACCAATTCCTATGGTTATGCTGAAATACTCTAAAACCCAGGACCCAGCTGAAGCATGTTTAAGTATTTAAAGAAATTGTAAGCTCACGGCATACATTATATACTTACTGTATAGCTATATAATTATACAACTTAAAAATATAGCCCCAAAGAATCATGACGGCTCCTCACCATTTGTACCCTTGTGCAAACAGTCAATTCCAAGAGCAGGGTTCATCTCCTTTACTTGTCTGGCTCGGACTTCAGTCATGGTCTGGATGGGATTCATGCCACTGTTTTCAGAAAGGGCCATGGGGATGACCTCCAGCGCATCTGCAAAAGCTCGCATGGCATACTGCTCCAAGGTTGGGCACTGGAAGGGCAAAAGGGTACAATGGGTGCATTTTGCAAAAACTAAACCAACACCACCCAGCAGTAATCTGCAAACAACTATATTACATACTGTGAAAAGACAACTCATAAAGGTCGCTGTGGAATTAAGAATGCAGAAGATACAAAAACTTGTCCGAGAAGTGTCTTTATAACAAGGCAGCTGTCACTGCTTTAAGTTACAATATTAATTTGGAATGGCTGAGAAACGCTAGCTTATGGCGATGTGGACTGGGGCATGCAAGTCTGCCATGTGAATCAACTTGGGCTGAACACTCATGAACCCCCTGATGCCTTCTTCAGTGAGTGATGTCTTGCTCTGTTCTACAGCTTTACATCCTCCATGCACCACAAGCACTACGTCTTTGTGTCTTTTACCTTATCCGCCTCTTGGCTAACTGCCAAAGCACAAGATATTTCAGCAGCGCCTCCTCCATACACTACACGGTTATCGCGAATGAGGTTCCGGATGACACACAAAGCATCATGAAGGGACCGCTTTGCCTCCTCGATGATCTAGGAAGAAGTTCTGTGTAAATTAATGGGATCAAGATCTATTCATTTTAGGGGCTGGAGTGGTGGCTTGGTGGTTACAGTGCTTGCCTGGCATTCATGAGCACGCGGGTTCAAAGCCCAGCACCATGTACATACGCAACAAAGTGTTGGATCAACGAAAGTCACATGAAAAACTGAATAAAAAAACTGATTCTTTCTCTCTCTAAAATAAACAAACAAAAACGACAAACTATTCATTTTAGAGACAAATATCTGGTTTAGCCCAAGAGATTGCTGGGCATGAAAATATTCCTAACAGTCCCTATTCGAAACAAATTATGAGCCAGGCATGGGGTGCACACTTGGGAGGTTGAGGCAGGAGGATCACCAAATTTGAGACCCGCCTCAGCAACTTAGTAAGACGCTGTCCCAGAATAAAAAAACATGAAGGCTGGTGATGTAATTCAGTGGTGATGCAGTCCTGGGTTTAATCATTGGCACAAAACCAAAAAAGCTAAAAAGAGAGAGAGAAGCGAGGGTGTATTATTACCATATTCAGATAATCTTTTATGAGTAAAAACCTACATAATGATTTGCATTTATCACATTGTGCTAAGAATTCATTCTTAAAAATAACAGAGATTGTTAATGGTTATTTACTTGGGTTTCCTATTCCTACCAAAGGGACAACAAATAGGCAAAAAAGTATTTCGTAAAAATAACAATTCATCACAATCTTCAGTAATTTTAGACCAGTGTAACTCAAATAAAATGATTAATGGTAGGGGCTGGAATGGTAGGTCAGCGGTTAAGGTGCTTGCTTGGCATGCACGATGAAGCAGGTTCAAACCCCAGCACCAGGTTCACAATGAAGTGTCAAGAGCAACGAAAGTCACAGGAAAAACTAAATAAAGTTGATTAAAAAAAAAAAAGAAGATTAATGGTAATGGTTCAGTTGCATGGATCAAGGGTCAAAAAAGCCAAGCCACATCAGGAAATGCAGGACAAATGACTTAACTTCTTACCATCTTATTTCCTCCTCTAATGAAGATGGTTACAGCTCTGGAATTCTTACACTGCTCAATGACCAGCATTTTGTCTTTGGTCGTGCCAAAAGAGATCTCCTGTACCAGACCGGCAAAGCCCAGCTTCTCAGGTGTGAGTTCTGAGAACCGAGGGACAATTCTCCCTCCTGTTGCAATGGCAATCAGCTAATTGGGGGTATAAGGGAAACAAAAAAAACCACTGGTCAATATTGGTGAACTTATAAAACTGATCACAAAAGAGCTAAATGTAATTAATCTAGGAGCACCTTCAGCAGAACTGCTATACTTTCCTGGACAATGCAAAGTGCCCTGCTAAACGAACAGGGTATGAAGAGCTGGGACCCTTGATTTGCTTCTGCTGCTGCTTGGCTCTAACACCCTGTGAAGGGTTCCTAGGTTCTGGTCCTTGCCTCCCTTCTGTGAACCCTGCCTGAATGTACCCCACACCGGGTCAGAGAGGACCAAAGAGGCAGAACCTGTGGTCCAGACCAGTTCTTGAGATGGCTTAATTAGGTTAAAAGAGGAAAGGATGAGACCAGGTCTTCCTGCCTCAAAGTCAATGAGGAGCAAGTGAAATGACCGAGGAAAAGCATTTGAATACGACACGAAACACCAGAAATACACAGCACCATTATTCGAACAAAAAAGACTCCAACACTTTCCTTCCCCCAGCTCATTCTCTTCTAATTGGTGGATCCTCGGCATGATGTGGTTATTTAAAGCAAGCACTATCAAAATGGCCCCTAAGTATGTGCATGCACTCCAAGCTAAACCCCTATGCACAGAGAAGCACTCAGTCTGGGAATTCCTACCTCAATTTCTGGTCCTCCTACCCAACGAACTGCAGGAAGGTTGTTCTGAAGAAGTAAATGATTTGCTTCATCATCAAAGCCCCACTGGCAAATAGCTAGATTAGCACCAGTTTCTTTAATCTAGAAAAAGAAATGCCACAGTCATACTAATAAAAAGTAGGTATTTTGGAAAAAGCAAAACAAAAAGCAGAGATGCAGTTGGGTAAGGAAGGTGGGTGTATTAAAATAAAAAGCAGAGAAAACTCAGAACTACATGAGTATTTACCTGGATGTCAGTACATGCATCTATGGTGATAACCTCATTTTTCATACTAAGCTTTCAAGCCACAATCAGTAATTCATGCTGAACCAGTTGTTAAGAGTGAAGCAAAACAAGACTTGTCAAAAAACTAATATTAACTGCCCCCAGGTTAATAGCTCCACCCTGTCATAAATACCCTGAAAGTGGTTTTGTGAATCTGAACAAAACCTGAATGTTGACATGCATTCTATCTACTCTCCACCTGAACTCACTTGAGTGGACGTAAGGATCAACAGATAATTAATTCAGGGGCCCGAAGAGGCAATTCTGCTTCTAGAAAGCACTCCTTCAGTAAGCAGATAAATACCCGAGTACCTTTTCCCAAGAAGGCAATGACCACAACAGGCTGTGATCACTGCACTAAGACCGTAAATGTCAGGGACCCATCTTCACTTATGCCTGTCAGACCACAAACCACTTCCTGGCTATTCACCTGTCCCTCCCCAACTCTGTGGGCCACCAAGAGAGGACCATATGCAATGTTTCTGTGACATTCTGCTATGAACAAACTGTCGGCTCCCTGAAAATCGCCCTGCCGCTTTCTTCCTTAAGCGGAGGTTATTTTTCCTCAGATGTGCTCAAAATGGGATAAAAGTCCTTTCTGCTCCTCATAGCAGCTTACAATGCTCCTCTTCAGGTCACTTTCATTCTCTAAAAACTGAGCCTCACAAGGCCCACGCCTATAATCCCAGAGACTTGGGAGGCTGAGGCAGGAGGATCCAAGTTCAAAGTCAGCCTCAATAACTCAGCAAGGCCCTAAGCAATTTAATGAGACCCTGTCTCAAAAGAAAAGAATAAAATGGGCCGGGGATGTAGGTCAGTGCCCCTGCATTCAATCTTTGGTCTCCAAACAAAACAAAACGGCAAGCTCTAGGTAATGGTGCCTACTCTTCCCACGGAGACAAAATTAGATGACTTTTCCCTGTATGGCTATGACATTTGGCTTTTTTTCCTCACAGTGTATATATTGCTTTTATGAAAACTAAACAAAGTCTATGTTGTATGCTATTTGTAGCCATGTAACGAAGCATCAAAATGATAATTCAGGTCAGTGCCACATGTATTAATTAACTATACCTAACCAATCCCATCCTTTCAGAGTTTAAATTTTATAAAAGGCTGCTTAAGACTCACTTGTTGAATCATCTCTTCAAACTTCTCCTTTTCATATTTCTGAAGGGCTTTATAATCTTCCACAGAGGTCACATCGAGCTTGTGCTTTGTTTTTGGTTTAGGTGGTTCAAACGGACACGTGAGAATTGCTATTTTAGCATTTTCCACTTTCTATGGGGAAAAATAAAACATTTAAACGGTATGTTTAATAGTCAAAACACAGTGTGAGGTATAAGCAGTGACTTACTTTTGGCATCTGTGGGTGACTGAAATCCTTGTCCACAATTACACCCTTAATAAGTTTGGTGTCCTCCAGCCTCCCACCAACTTTGCCTTCCACTTTGATGAGCTCAAAATCAACATCTCTCCGCTCCATATCTGCCACAGTGAGGACAGCATTCACGGCAATCTCGGCCATTTGTCGGTGACAGCTGTTAACCCTGATGAAACAACACAACCTTTCACACGCATTTCATAGCTCTGCTGTGAAATAATGTAATTCAAATAACGTAATAATGTAATTCAAAGACATTTTGTAAAACTAATGCTGTTCGGAGCTTTCTAAAATGGAATGCCATCACCCCCAGCACTTTCATAAGTTAGGTGAGTTCTCAGCCTAGGATCAGGGACTGCAAAGGGGACCATAAACTTGCATGGGGAAAAAATGTGCATCTTTATTTTCATTAACTGAAACTTACTATGTCCTTCCATTTCGAATGCACACGAAGGCCACTGTAGTACGGCACTAAAGCTAGAGTGCATCACTTTTAAAACACACGTAGCTACTTTAGAGGTTCCAAGTAGAATGGGAAAGATAAGCCACCCAGGAAAAGTGACCGGTCTTATCTCAGTAGTTGCAGCGCCTACTAAGAAGTCAAGAGGTTTGTCAGGGCAGCCGAATTTTGTAAGAATTCCCACTACAGTATCAGTTACAAACGAGGGATGTTATCTTTTTTGAAAGCTGTAAATTACTTGAAGACTGCTGAAAAACTTTAGAATCTAGAAAAAACCACAAGGGAAATCTAGTACTTGAAAAACAGTGTAATCTAAGTCATCCGAAAAGAGAAGCACGGAGCTAAAAATGTTAGTACCCTAAGTAAGCGACTTAACAATGCTCTTCTTCATGGTGCCCATTTGGCTATCATAAGCCAACTTGAGCATTTGTAGTAAAGACCTAGACTTTGCAAACAGCATGAGTTCAACTTATAAAGCAACAATAACATTTGTATGTTTCCAGTAATAGGGCTGTCTTCATGAAAAAGTGGTATGCTGTAGTGGAGGCCACCCAAGGCAGCCAGCATCTTGGCTGGCACCCTCAGCTGTAATGGGCATCCTCCCTTCAGAAGGCAGTGGACATTGGCTGCATTTCCCCTGACCTCCCTCTCTCTGGGCTGAGACCATTCCTTCCATTTTGCTTAACTACTCTAACACGCTAAAAGTTCTAACACTGTGTTCTCAAACATCTTTTGCACTGTTCTGAGAAAAATAAAAAGTGCAATAAAGAGCCTTACACTGAACTTTTATGCTGCATTACGGAAATCAACCAGCAGTTTCTACCACCGTTCAAAATAAATGCACTGCTTAGTATCCAGGGGGCAAAAACCATCTTTGTGCTTCTAAGACTGAGAAGTAAGCCTGGCAATCAGAAGCCATCATGCAAACACTGAAGACACCTGGCAAGTCAATTTCAAGACTGCCCCTCCTTACTAATTTAAACTCCAGACAAGAAAATTTGTTAGCTGAATGAATGGTAAGTAGAAACTCCTTTTCCCCAAACAATTCCCTAGCAAAGAAATGACAGAAATGTTATGAAAATTAACACAACCTCCAAGTAGGACCCTTTTTGGCTGATTTCAAACCAACTTATCCTATTGAATTAAAGATCTATATATGTCACAAATATTGTCAAGATTTAATAACGGAACTGGGAAATTTAGCTGCCAACTATAGCACAAGATGCCTACGTCTATATTTACATCAAAAACAAAGCAAAACTAAACATAAACTTCAGTGCTTGATTTTAACATTCTACCAACACAACACGCACACTTTGGAGCCCAGTGTGGTTTTTGCAGTCTGAATCAGAGGTTCAGTATTCTCTGTGTCAACTAGGACATGATCACTGATCTTGTCCAGGTGCTCAATAGCAATGCGGGCAGCCTGCTCGTAGCCGTCAGCAATCCTGATGGGGTGAATGCCTCGGTCTAGCAGCTGCTCAGCTTCTTCCAGCAACGCTCCAGCCAGGACTGCAAGCAAGACAGCGACAGTCAGGCTGGGGGACAGTAAGAGCAACACAAATCAGATGCTATCCTGAGAAAAAGAAAGTTCCAGAATTAAGGTGGATGTAACCTGGGGCTGGAGCAGTGACTCGGTGGTTACAGTGCTTGCCCGGCATGCACAAGTACACGTGTTCAAACCCCAGCACCCACGTACACGACTAAGTGTCAGAGCAACGAAGGCCAAGTGAAAAACTCAAAAAAATTGATTCTCTGTCTGTCTCTCTTCAATTAAGAAAAAAAAAAAGGAAGACTCTTGGTCCTAGTGAAGGCGTGGCATGTCTCCCTTGCAGATCAATGTTCAATCCTCAGCGACTGATGATAGCAAGTGAACACCACAAGGCCAGCACATTTTTACTAAGGAGACAATGCTCATGCTTCCTGGTCCAAGGACTTTTCAGTAAGATTATCCTGGTGTGAAGAGGATGTATAAATCTGTTAAAATTATTTATTCCCACTCCACCAACTTTCCTATCCCCTCATTTTGGGTCGTAGTAAACTGTTTTGTCGGTTTTAAATCTGCTGTTCTCCAAGGACACCTAGAAGAGTGCTTGGCACACAATGGCACCCAACAAATACCTGATGAATTAATACTCACTGAATTCAAATTAGCTGCAGAAAAGGTAACCTGAAAGATTATTTTTGGTGTTGGGAATTGAACCCAGGGGCACTCAACCACTGAGCCACATCCCTGGCCCATTTTATTTTTTATTTTGAGAGAGTCTCACTAAGTTGCTAAGGCTGGCTTTGAACTTCCGATCCTCCTGCCTCAGACTCCTGAGCCAGTGGGATTAGAGAGTATGCCACCCCGCCTGCCCGGTAGACTTTTTAATCTCTTCAGTCTTCCTTCTGCAAGAATAGTAAAGTGAACACCTGTTCACTTAATGTTTTGCCATGTATTCTCTACACATGTGTACATCTCCTTTTTCTGTTTAATTCCTTGAAAATTAGCTGTAGAAATCATGTCACCATTCCATATTTTAGCATCTGGCTGAGAATGAGTGCAGTTTCCTATAAAACTCCAATATGATCGTCATACTTAAGAAACAGAATCCTAATACACCATTATGCATTATCTATATAATCAAATCTCACTTGTTCTAAACAGTCTTTACAGCTTAAAAAACAAACTGGCCAGCCCACAATCAACAGCGCAGCTGTCTCTTCTCTCATTCTTGAATTCCTCCATACCCTTTTTCTGTTCTTTTGTGACTCAGTTTTGAAAAGCCGGGATCACTAACAGCGTGTTCTTCAACTTAGACCTGTGCAACTCCCCATGAGCTGATCCAGAGCAAGCATTTTTAGTAGGCCTGGTAGCCCTGTGACAATTCTAAACACCACCACTTAGGTGAGGAAGGATAAGCTATTGTTTCTTACCAACCACTCCTGTGGTACCATCTCCAATTTCGTCATCCTGGGATTTGGACAATTCCACCATTAGCTTGGCAATCTGATGATCAACATCCATCATGCTTAAAATGGTGGCCCCATCATTAGTTACGGTCACATCGCCATCCTTATCCACCATCATCTTATCCAGCCCTAAAAAGACAACACTGTGTTGAAGGACTCTGGAATGGGAGGGAAGACCCAATACCAAAAACGACTGCAGAGCTCTTCATCTAGTTCTTATTCATACAATTTATTAGAAAACAAATAATTCAACATACATAAAAGCATCCGCACGCAGACTTTTAAACTGGCAAACCTAAAGCAACAGCACACTGGAAGCAATCTAAATGCCTAAAACCAGAGAAATGGAATAAAAATTATGGAATATCACTAGATGTATGAATTTCAGAAGATAACAGATAAGATTTGGAAAATGCCAAAGTGATGGTGAGAAAAAAAAAGTCTGATGTAAAACTGTGCACACATATAACCATGTTTCAGAGGTCTAGAACATACCAAAGCACTCTGGCCACGGTAGGGTTGTAGGACACCATACTCTAGTTCTCTAAAGAGGTTGTATGGCTATTCTATAACTAAAAACTTTAGATAAAGAATACCGATTGTTAATTCTTACCATTTGGTCCAAGAGATGTTCTCATTGTATTTGCTACAGCCTTTGCAGCCATTATATGAGACTAAATGAAACAGAAAAAACTCAGTTACATACAATTTCAATAGTTAGAAGCATACAGGTGACAATAACCAAAACCATTTACGATAGTTTTTGTCCTCTGGAAAGTTCTACATTTAAGAAGCCATCGCCTGGTCTAAATCTAAGTGTGCTGCTGTTTAAAATAGAACCAGATGCTTTTTGTACCTTATTTAACCCTTAACACGTCTATGAGTCAGGTTTTCACTTGCCCCTTTCACATCTGAGAACACAGGCCCTCTGAGCAGACATGGACTCCAGTGGTGAACACACAACACTTGAGCTTTCACTCTTCTACTTGGAAATATTCGTGTGCAGCCTACATACAACATATAACCCAAACAGAGGAGTCACTCTTGCCTGTCAAAGCTTTTAAGGAAGATTGTTCAAGGAAAAGTTCTGAACAGTGGCTGATAATATGGGGGTACACAATCAGGTAGACTACTCTATTTTAACCTGCTTATTCCACCTGTCTGAAATTCCAATTATGATAGACCAAAGTTAGCAGAAATTATTAGAATTGTTACCTGGTATCTAAAGTGGCAGGTGCCAATTTTTAACGACATTAAGAAACCAGTAGAAAATTTGGCAAATAGGAGAAATACCAAAATATACTTTGCCCTGCTGCTTAGAAAAGTGGAAAACTTTCTTCTTCCTCTCCTTCCAGTTCTGTTTCCAGAGAAGAATCTAAACCTCAAGGTACCATGGTTCAGTTAAGGTGTGGACTAAATAAATAGAAGTTTGGTTGCTGGGCTTAAGAACTTGGTCTGTTTTGTTTTGGGTTATGCACTTTTAGAACACAACTCCATCCTAAGCCAAGTACTTCCTGCTTTTTTTTTTTTTTAAAAGAGAGTTTATTTTTTTCATCTGGTTTTTGTTTTTCTTCCACTTAGTTGTGTATGTGGTGCTGAGGATTAAACATGCCAGGCAAACATTCTACCACTGAGCCACTTCTCCAGTCCCCACCTCCATTTTTAAGGCAAATATTGTACAACAAAGTGTTATGCAATTAAAAAACTCAACAAACACTTATTACCCTTAAGGCTCTAAATGACAAGGGAAAAATAGTTTGTAACCTTTATCCATGAAAGTGGTTGGGGTTCTGACAATTCCTTTACTGCTGCCTTCAATTTGTCATGTTTTGGTTCATATATATATATATATATATATATATATATATATATTCTTTTAAATAGAGACAGGGACAGTAAGAGAAAGGGGGCAGAAGAGAGAGGGAGAGAAACAAACAATTTTATTCAGTTTTTCATCTGGTCTTTACTGCCCCAGCACTTTGTTGTGTAATGTGGTGCTGGAGTTTGAATCCGGGTCTTCATGCATGCCAGGCAAGCACTGTAACCTCTGAGCCACTGCTCCAGCCCTTGGTTCTCTTTAAAGTCAACTGAAATTCTATAAAACCAGTTTCAAGTATATACTCTTAAACCGAGGAGGCTGAATCTCAAGTGTGCCAAACCAGAGCTTCCAACTCTTAAAGGATTTAAATGCTCCTGTTGCTATTCAAATAAGCCTTAGCTTTTGGTCTCTACATTCTAGGAAAACAAATAATGCTTTGCTGTTAACATCTGGACAGATTCATTAATTTACAGAGAAATTCTTGGAACTCAGAGGCATTAGTTCTACCAAACAATCTTCCTAGCTGACTTCCCTCACCCCACAAATAAAACTTAGGCCAAGGATATGAAAACACTCAAGATAACCAAAGCCTGTAAGTAACCCTTCTGTTACGGTTTGGTTGAAAGATGCCCCCAAAAGCTTGTGTGTGACAATGAGAAGGTTGAGATGAGATGAAATAACTGGGTCATAAGCGCCTTAACCAAACAGTGAGTTAACCCCCTTAATAGGGGTTAACTGGCAACTCTAAGATGGTAGGGTGTGGCCGGAGGAGGTGGGTCTTTGGGGTATATATTCTGTATTTGGTGTGGAGTCTCTTTGCTTCCTGACAATGCCTTGAACTGCTTCCCTCTGCCATGAGTTTAGTTTAGCCTCACCTTGAGCCCTGAGGAATGGAGCCGGCATTCCATGGACCAAGAGCTCTGAAACATGAGACCTCAAAACGTTTCCTCCTAGAATTATTCTTGTTGGTCTTTTAGTCACAGCAGTGAAAAGCTGACTAGAACACCTCCCCTATACCCACACATAATTAAGGCTTATGTTTATTCCAAATATTGTTTCCTTTCTTTCTGATTTTTCCTTAACAACCTAACTTGGATCCAAAGGACCCTAGAGAAATCCAAGGTCTCATCTCCTCATCTAGTCTTCTGACTCATCCCACACCTAGTTAAATCAATCAATTCCCCGCTCCCCCTCACAATGAGCCAAGTACCAGTTCCAAAAACTTAAATAACTTTCAGTGCCTCAACATGCACGTTTAAAGCTTCGGTGTGTTTTCAAAGCCCCACAATCTGAGTTTTGGCTCCCTTCTGGTGAGGGTGCTTTCTTGTTTACTAAACACGCCTTTCAATACTTGAGGTGCCAAAGCACAGAAAGTCGCCCTTCAATCATAATCCCTGCTTTCCTCTCTTTTTTTTTTATAAAGAGAGAGGGACAGCAGGAGAGAATCAGTTTTATTTATTTTTTCAAGTGGCTTTTGTTATCCAACAATTAGTTGTGCACGTGGTGCTGGGGTTTGAACTGGTGTCCTCCCAACATGCCAGGTAAGTGCTGTTAACTGCTGAGACACCATTCCAGTCCCCTGCTAACTCTTTAAAGCAGCAAACCCTTCTCTGACACCCCTTCTGGCATGTTGCAAAATATACAAACTTCATCCAGTTAGAGAAAATACTGGAAACCCTCAAAATACTTAAAAAAAAAAATCCATTTTATTAATTTTTTTCACCTGGCTTTTACTTTCTCAGACATGTAGCTGTGTACATGATGCTGGGGTTTGAACCTGGGTCCTCAAGCTAAATGCTCCACTGCTAAGCCACCCCTTAAAACACATTTTGAAAGGTATGATAACTTTATAGTGGAATTTTTAAAGGATAACTGTCATACGAAGTGGTTCTTTGCTAGGGCAGTTTTATCAGATGACAAAGTCTGCATGTTTGTCTGTCAACGCTGGACAGGGGGCTGGATACAGTGCGGCACAACAGTAATTGCAGCTACTCAGTGGGACAAGAGGCAGGATGACAGGGTCAAGGCCAGACTGGGCAACCTGGTGAGATACTGTCTCAAAACAAAAATGAGGGCTAGGGATGTAGCTCAGGGGTACAGTGCTTGTCTAGCATGCACGCAGGACCCTCGGTTCAATCTCCAGCATGGCAAAAATCAAAACAAGCCCTCCCACCCCCTAAAAACAACCAAAAACCTGGAGAGGGAATGCTACTGCCAGTCAGTGGTAGAGGCTGGGGAAACTGTTAAGTTTCCCTACAGAGGGCACCGCTGCACACCAAAGAATGATCTGCACCCAAATGTCAAAAATGCCAACGCTGACAATGGTGCTTTTTGTAGCTATGTGACTCTGGGTAATTCCTCAATTTCCACTTCTGTGTAACAGTGCCAATCTCAAGTGAGGATTACACACAATAGCCCATGGTGTTAGCACAACACGGCCAGCGCAAAACAACCTGTACCTTTAACTATTCTGTTAAACTTATGGTGTGCGGGATGTTACTTTAACTGCAAGTTCCTTCAGGTGAAAAATGGAATTGAGTATGTAATACAAGCAGCTTGTCACTTTTTGCTAGAAAGCAAACAGACACTGAGCACCCAGGATGGCTCAAGCAATGAGGTTACCCTTACCCCATTTCAATACCTGTCAAGTCTTCTCAGGTATTGAACTGGGAAACCAGTTCACAGAGGCTGTGTAATTGGAGAAAACTGGATCATTTTAAAATTTGTTTAGGTAAAATCACAAGACACTGTCAACAGGGACACCTTAGACCTGGTGGCATGCTTTATGCAGATGAAAATCCTAAAGACCCCTCCAAGTGTCCCATTTTCTCTGTCAACCACTGTGTTCAGGTTACCCCTTCTTAACTGACCTACTGCAATGATTTCTTTACAACTTCTTTGGACTTCTTACTCTGCTCACTAAACGATGATTGGTTGCTATGGTGGGGCACAAAGGGTTAAAAATCCCCTCAACAGCTGCCCTCTTTCCACAGGCTAAAGTCTTGCTTCCCATGCCAATCATCCAAAGTTTCCATCTTTACCCTGTGCTTTCCTGCCCAAGCATTTCCTTTCGCTGTTTCTTCTCCCTAGGATGCTAGCTCTTCCCCTATTTAAAAACCACCCTATCCTTGAGCCAGTGCCACGCTGAACCAAAGGTTTGAAAGGCTCGCTCCACTCTTGTCTACATCTCTTTCGATAGCTGGTCATTCCGATCACGCCCATCTAGGATTATGGTTATCTGTGCACTTTTCGCTCTTGCAGGTTATTTTCTTCCGTAACAAATGTGTTTATTTTTACGACACCACATGCACAAAAGCACTCTAAAGTGAAATAC
>PVKS010036167.1:0-19551 GCA_004027875.1 Aplodontia rufa | reverse complement strand
AAGGTCATTGTTTCTAATTGCTGTGTAATATTCCATGGTATAAATGTACCACAGTTTTTGGATCCATTCTTCCTGTGAGGGACACCGGGGTTGTTTCCATAGCCTAGCAATAGTAAATTGTGCTGCTATGAACATCGATATTGCTGTGTCACTGTAATGTGCTGATTCTAAGTCCCCTGGAAAGATACCCAGGAGTGGACTAGCAGGGTCGTATGGTGGAGTCATCCCTAGTTTTTTAAGGATTCTCCATACTGCTTTCCAGAGGGGCTGTACCAGTCTGCAGCTCCACCAACAGTGTGTTAGTGTGCCTATTTATCCACAGCCTAAGGGCATGCTTTAACCTCCCAATTACACAGCAAAAGTGCAGCTCGCTGATGCCAGATCATAGACCTATTTCTTGACTCAGTGAACATGGAAACTCCTAGTGACTGACTAGAAAGGCCTATGTGGTAAATATTTTTTAAGTTAAGTGTTATTTAACTATATATTACAAATATAATTGGAGTTTTTAGCATCCCTTTTTTCTAGAATAATTCCATCTGAAATAAAATTTAATTTTTTTTTAATTTATTTCTCTATCATGTAGACAACTTTTCAAAATGAGAAGCATGATCTTTTTAAAAATCACTCACTAAAAATCTAAATATTCATATATTTCAGAAATAATAGATAATTAGGAAAATTCAAGCTCAACTAAAACTCAAAAAACTCAAAAAATAATAACAAAAAAAGTGACCTCCCCTTTTACTTTTAACCCCCACAACTTTCTAGAAAATTCTGTCAATTACTGCAAAGTGATGTGTAGATTAAGGTAGCTCAGTCTACTTAGGCAGTACACTTGGAAGATGTAACTAGAGGGTCAAGCATCTCTTGATTAAGAGCAGATAGCTTACAGAGTAAGAAATAAAACTATACGACATAATAACAATAAATAAAGAGAAACAGAATTTCAGAAAGGCAGATGCACAGATAGGAACATAAAAAAAAATCTAGGACTACTTTACTGAAGTGGAAAACAAACAAACAAAACCAAAGGAACAAAAGAGATAAAAGAAAGAAAGAAATATCTAGGAAAAATGTATATATGGGAGAGGAGAGAGACAAGCATGAAAAGTGAATAAAATATTTTTCTACTAGTGTAAATAAAATACAAGTATTTATTAATTATTTCATGGAAAGACAGAAAACCTTATGAAATTCCTTTGAAGCAAGTATGTCCTACATTCAGTGATTATAAGACAAAACTAGAACAACTGCTGCTATTTTTAAGTAAATCAGCTATTTTTCAACAAAAGTATAAATTTGGAATTTAATGGTCATGTAAATGGCATTAAGAAACTATTGTTTGGATCATCAATACAAGTTGTTTTACAATTGAAACCTAGAGAATGTAAGGAAGTTCCTTTTTGGAAAAAAAATATTTAAACATTAAAACAGTCCAACTGGTAGCAAGATTGAATTTTGATTAAAAATAAAGAATAAAAATCTAGCTATACACTATAGAAGATACAAATAGAGTACACAAGTACAAAATACTTGTGAAGCCTTAGATAAGAATTTAATTAGAGCACAATGCAATAATATAAATAACGACTAACACACCTTGGGTGTGGCTCAGTGGTAAAGTAGCAAAAGCTGTAGTGGTTAAAAACGTAGGTTCTCAGTCAACCTGCTTGTTTCAAAGGTATATTGCCATTAACTCAATAGCTGACAGTGGACATGACATTGAATCTTTCCCTATCTCAATATTACGATTTCTTAAAAGAAGAAGATAATACTAGTAGTACATCTTTGAGTTATTCTGAAGAAGAAAAATGTCAATGTGAGGGGTTGGAGCAGTGGCTCAGAAGTTGAAGCACTTGTCTGGCATGCATGAGGACCCAGGTTTGAACCCCAGCACTACATGCACAACTAAGTGTCAGAAAAAGAGGCCTGATGGAGAAATAAATAAATTCTTTTTCTCTCCCTCTCTCCCTCTCTCTTTAAAAAAAAAATAGTTAATGTGTATAAGGTATTTGGAACACTATCAAGTACACAATCCATAATTAAAATGACTACTACTGGTGATAAACTATTTTCTTTCTTATAACCTTATCCTTCCTTGATCTTTCCCTTAGTCTTATCTTCTAGCTGATGTACAATCACCCTTCTTTTATTTTTCTCATATTAACTGATTATATGACCTGAGTTCACTGTTTCCCTTCTCTTTTATTTTTCTGATTCATTTCTCATCTAACAGCAATCTGGTTTCTGTCTTTACCATTTCATTAAAGATTAACATTGATGAGGTCACAAGATAACTGACAAATTCCACCTTGTCAGATCCAATGGTAGATCCCTGGTATTTATCATACTAACACACTCTGTATTTCATAATTGACTATTTTGTGAAACTCTATCAAACACTTTTGGTCTCCGTAACCACCTGATCAACTTTTTGTCTAGTGTTTTTTTGTATCTTGCTTTGCGCAACATTTTATTCCCCATTTCCTCTGCTCTCCCCTTAAATCCTGGTATTCTCCAGTTATCCATACTTGTAACCACCCTTTCTCTTTGTTGCTTTCCTTGTGGTTTAACTTTTGTATCTCAAATCATCATCTGCAAGCTGTGGAACATTGAAAGCTCCATAGACACTGGGAGTTCAGTAACTCCAAAGCTAAACTCATTTTATCACTCCTATATTCCCCTCAATCTACCATTCCACCTGTATTCTTGATCTAAGCTATTTCTCCATTCTCCATACAGTTACCCAAGTCAAGAATCTGGAAATAACAAATTTATCCCTGTTCTTCTTCTTCTACATGTAATCGTTCATTAATATGTTTGAACCCTATTGCTGTCTTTATTCTCCTTCCTTACTGCTATTGCCCCTAATTATCTTCTGTTGAAGTTGAAACATAGTTTCAAAACTTATTCTCCACGTCCAATTTAATCACCTTCAAGCCATCATTCATAGATTCAACAGTGTAGCAAACCAGAAACAACAACCCAAAGTCATTTTTACCTAAGTCCTACCTTTCTCAAAGATTGTCCACTACCTATAGAATAAAATTCCTTTAACATGGAAATATACCTCCACCACATTATCTCTATTTTTCTCTCTAGTTGTAACCAACAATCAGTATGCTCAGGATGAGATTACATATATATCATGGCCATGCATACATCTCATAAATAATACTATAACATCATAAGATAATATTTTATTCCTACTTTAAAAATTAAGAAGCTGGTATTGGAATCAACATGCTCAAAGGAATCAAACCAACAGAACTGAAGTTGATCACTGAGTCTGAACCTAATTAAATTTCCCAACGGAAATTTCTTTAGAACATTTCATCCCCTTTTTGGAACCACCAGCATTTAGCACATTATCTGGTACATATAATAGCAATTAATTAAATGTTAAACTGAATTGACTATTGAAAAACAAGAGAAAAGATTAATTACAAGATTATAACTACAAAAAAATCATCCTGTCACTAACTGAAAAAGAAATACAGATTGTAGAATTACCCATAGGTACTATAAATGGGAATAATGGCTCATTTGTAAAAACTGTCTCTTCATATATACTTGCATTTAAATATCTTTAATATGAATAATATTCATATTATCAAAAGTACATTTAAGATTCTTTTTATTTCTAACTAATTTATTTGAATATCCATGTATTTTATTATGCTTTCAGAAGAGGAAAACAAGGGGAAATGTAAATATTTGCATTGACACATTTCTCTGTTAAAGGATACAGTGTGTGTCTATGTTGTGTGTGTATTTGTGTGTGATTATGAAAGACATATACACTGATATATATGTATATAATGGAAAAAATTCAAACCACTTTTAAATTTAGGATTGATGACTTCAATAATATTTAGAAAACTCATTCTTCAGACAGAGTTATTGCAAAAGATTAGAAGGATCACCTGGACACTCTGGGACCTATCAAAGAATTTCAATAATGATGAAAAATACAGTTTGTGGCCACTGTGCAACATGTCTCTCAGTTGCAACCAAATAAAAGTTTAAATAATATACTCATAAATAGTTTAAAAAAGGAAATTAATATGAAAACATCAACAAATCACTAAACATAACTATGAACTGTGGCTATTCAACAATTGGGCTTCCAATAGTTTCACACCACTGGGCCAGGATAAAACATGCTCTGCTGGCATTTTTCATCTGCCAAAAGAGCCATTTGCAATTAAAAATTAAAATTGGCACTACTTCTTTGCAAGTAATTATCAAAGGCTACTGGCTGTCTTCTTTGTTTATAGTTTCTTGTATCTGGACTTTATTCCATTTTGAAAAAAACTTCTAGGCCATAATCTCCCCAATATTAATATCTTAACACTTTTCAACCTTTACAGTTTTAATATGATCCCCAAATATTATGTATTCTTTACATTTCTAAAAATTGATTGATTTGAAGTATATGGCATATCTTATTTTCCTATATGAGATGAATAGAAAGCAGTATAAATAATAACAAAAAAAAACCTCTCTGCACCTCAGGGAATTCAATGATTTTTAAGGAACCTAGGGGCAAAAATAAAATGCAAATATCAATTTCTATAGAAGTATATATATATATATATATATATATATATATATTCAGAACAGAATACACATGTAAACAATAAAGTAATTCATTGGGTCTAGTGGAGTGTAACAGACAGTGGCCAATACAGTAAAATTCCATCTTCCACAAGGGAACCGGTAGTGTATTTTGGGTATCAGGAGTGCCAGTCCATGATAGGCATGCATGAAGTATCTTCCATGTGGCAGAAACTGCTCTGGGTGCCAATGATACATCGGTGAGCAGAGAAAACCTGCCTTCAAGCAATGTGTGTGTTGGGGAGTTGAAGCAACAAACAGCTTTCTCTCCCATGAGGAGGAGTTCTTTGGAAGTCTTTGGAAAGATCACCGTTGCTACTCCATGGCACATTGATCTTGGAGAAGTTAAGAGTGAAGTTATAATGACTGGTTAGAAGGCAGCCTTCTAGCTGCAAGATAGGAAAGGGAAACACTAAAAATATCAGGAAACATTTTATTCATTCCCCTTATGATCACATATTAGACTCAACAGCATGTTCAGCCACCTCACTTGGATTGTAGACATGGTTGCGCCCATTCACAGACAAAAACATGGAGGGCCAAAAGGGTAAAATGACTTACTCCAAGTTATAAAGCTAATTAGTTAAAAGCTGGGAGCAGAGCACTGGCCTCCCATTTCTAACCACATGCCTTCTTTCTTTAAATGAATCACCAGTAGCTTACTTCTAAGAAAACTGAAAAGACTTGGTAGTTCCTTCAGCTTAGGCTATGAAATTCCTATGTGGAAGGCTGCTAAGGAAAATTATTTACTTACTCATTAAGCAAATATTTATTCAGGGTCTACTAGTAAAGGGGCCTTACTAGGATCTTGAGATTCAGAGAGAAGTAGGAAATTTTAGTTTACCCTCCTGCTGGAGAGGCAGAGCAGGTAGTCCACAAGGACAACACAGTGGGTGGGAAACATTATTATAATGACTTTCCGAAAGTACCATGGAACCTGAGGCAATGGGCACCAAACCCATTCTGGCAGACTCTCTGGAAATGTGCCCAAGA
Source organism: Aplodontia rufa (assembly GCA_004027875.1). Taxonomy (NCBI): domain Eukaryota; kingdom Metazoa; phylum Chordata; class Mammalia; order Rodentia; family Aplodontiidae; genus Aplodontia; species Aplodontia rufa. The sequence goes on along the minus strand of PVKS010036167.1, from coordinate 13,935 downwards.
GGATGCCATCCCCACAATTTATTAAAAATAAAACAACAAACAAACAAACAAAAAACCCAGTAGGAGTTGAAAAGTCAGAGTGCAAGTAGTGACAGAAGAGTCCATGACCACAGAATGAATAAAGGAACAGTGGTAAGAAACAGGATGGAGCAGTTCAGTAAGTCTTGGAAGCAGGATGCATATTAGAAGGGAGTGGCTGGAATGAAGCCAGAAAGATGAGCAGAGGCCACAGCATGAGGGTCTTGTGAGTAGTTCCAAAAAATCTGGAGCCTAACTTACACTACTATTTCCATTTTCCCAACTCTAACCACTCCTCAGTTCACTGAAATCATTGCTTTTACACTCACCACTCCACTGTAGCAAAGGCCATCAGTGGCCTCCTCTGTGAGCATCCAATGAAATCTCACCCAAATTTCTAATCCTTTCTGTATCAGCAGAAACTGCTGGTTATTACTTCTTTGTTGTATAAATCTTTTATGCTTTGGATATGAATGTTGCCCAAAGACTCATGTGTTCAAGGATTGGTCCCTAATGCACCAGTGGAGATATGGGGAAATGATTATACCATCAGCTGTGCTTTGACCTCATCAATGAATTAGTCCATGGAGGACTTCATAGTTGATGGTATTATCGGGAGTTGGTAGAAACTGTAGGAGGTGGGACCTAGTTGGAGGGAGTGGATCCTTTGGGGGCATGCCCTATGAAGCTATGTCTGTTCTTGGCCCTTTCCCCTCTCTCTGCTTCTCGGTTGCCATGAGGTAAGAGGCTTTCCTCTGTCACGCCTTTCTGCCATGATCCGTCTCACATTAGGCCTAAAGTAATGGAGCCAGACAACCTTGAACTAAAACCTCTGAAACCATGAGCCAAATAAGTCTTTTTCCTTTAAGTTGTTCATGTCAAGTATTTTGGTCACTGCAATGAAAGGACGACTTACAACTTCCTTTGCTTTCATAAAAATAAGGTCTCCTGACTTTTACCTTGGCCTTTGGGTTGTTTTATCATGGATTTTCCAGGTTTTTCTATTGAGTCTTCCTCTTCCATTCACTACTTCTCAAGACTCTATTCCCTACCATGTCCTCATTCATGTTGTGCATTTCCTGCACTATCTCATTTTTCTACTCATTGCTTTAATTACCATGAAACTGCTAGAGGCGTTCAAATTTAAATATCTGATCAGACTTATAGATTGGCTTCCAGATTTTAAATGCATTTCTTCTTTCAAAATTATCTTTATTGCATACCCTCTAGGTGCTAGGGATAGTTCTGATTGCTGATCCAAGACCCACTGGAAAGAGACTGGTTCATTGCTATGTTCCCACCACTAATAATCTCCACTCAAATGACTCAAAAGCATCTAGAATTCATGCTCAAATGTTCATCCTTGTATTTCCATGAACATGTACCCTTCGCCCTTTTCCCATATAATAGTGAATGGCACTTCCATTCCCCAAATCCCCCAGGTAGAGAATAATCCTGCTCATACCACAGATTGGACTAGTGAAAACAATCTGCTAATTCTATATCCTTAACATTTCCCTCATTAAACCCCTCTTTTCTGTCTTCATAATTACTGCCTTAGTTCTTAGGCCATCATCTCTCACCTTTCTAGAAGAGTCCATGGCACATAGTACAGAGCCAATACACATGTGCAGAATGAATTTATTCATAAAAGAATGTAAGAATGAATGGAAATTTTGAACAACTGCTATCATCTTGTTATAGGCCATACCCACTCCATTTTGTATCCTCCAAACTGATAAAATGCACATATATCCGAAATTCATGTCTTGGTTTTTTTCCCCATGTTTTTCACCATTCATTGACCACTAATGACTATAGGATAAAAACCAGAGTCTATGGTCAGTATCTGAGATTATCAAAGGTCACTGTACATACCTTTCCCTTTATGCATTTTTCTTGCAGCTGTTCTCTTCTTGCACATACTTAATAATACCTAGAATTACTGTGCTGATTCACAATTCCATATCTCTACTCAAACTATTTTCTCCACCAAGATTTCTCATTTTCCTTTGCTTTACCCACCTGAAAACTAACTACTCATTTGCCCAAACTGAGTTCATGCCTCATTTCCCCTTTGAAGGCTATGCTGGGCTTTCTGCTAGGTCTCCTACACTTCCTTCTATTTTCCTTTGAAGCCTTGTAACCTACTTCCTCTACAAGAACACCAATAACATTGTTTCAAACTTCTTAACATGTTTGTAATCATTCCATGCTGGAATTTTTTCCTTTCTCAAGAACGGAGACCTTTGTCTCATTAATATGAGAATTAGCACCATTAGATACTCAAATATTTGTAGATAGACAAATAAATAATACAGGGTCATAGAAAGATATTAAACAAGGGAATATGATATTATTTGCATTTTAAGAATAAGACTGTGGTGTCAGAGGGGAAAGAAGCTATGAACAGATGCCAGATGATTAGACAGGAGAATATTACAATCATCCAACAGATAGGTATAGAGAAACAGGGAGAGATAGTAGAAGTAGCAAAAGAAAGAACAATATACATTTGAAAAATATTACTTAAATAAACAGAATTTAATGGTTCTTTGGATGGCCAGCATGAACAGTATGAGAAAAATGATGATGTCAGGGCTCCTAGCCTGAGTAGCTGGACTATTTTTTCTAGTTTACCCATAAATATTCATCCTGGTATCAAGCCAGGCACAGATACAATTGGCAAAATGATGAGTTAGATGTATGTGCAACACTGTTTCCTGTGTAATTTCTTAGAACTATATTTACTGTTATTAATGTAAATGTGTACATGGAACCCCATCCTGTATTTCCCTGTTTCACAGTTATTCTTCTAAAATTTTCCTTTAAAGGGGGAAAATTAAAAAGGGACAAACAAAATTCAAAGAAATATCACTTTATAGTTAAAAAGCTCATCTATGAGGGAAGGGAGGGATAAGGGAGGGTAACTGGGGGGACACTCCTGGGGATAATTACAATATCCACAATATTTACACATTTTATACACATTTTATATTGATTTGTTAAAATCTTGTAAGTCTGTTCAAAAAATAAAAATTAAAAAAAAAAAAAAGCTCATCTATGAAGAACAGATAGGAAACCTGGCTGACCAGTAAAGAGCAATAAGGGTACATGCAGATCTAAACTCCACTAATTTATAGATGGGAAAAAGTATTAGAAGTAGGTCATCTTTTGCCAGACATCCTATCAGTAACCTATGAATGACTCTTGAATCCACATTTTGGATGATTTAAATATAATAATAATATTTTTGCATATTTAACAGAAATTTTTCTTTACCTAAAACAGAACTTCAAACATACTTTTTTGTTTCTTGGCAATAAGAACACTGGTCTACCAACTAAATTCATCCCTGAGTACCTCATTAATCACAGTGCACTTGTTCTTGGCAGGAACCTTCATATGCTACAAAAAACTGTTATTAAAGTAAGATTTGGGGATTCCCAGACTGGCAAGAATTAGTTAGTTACACCTCTCTAGAAATTAGTTTCTTGTAATTTCCCATATTATTAATGGTCTTATTAGACTTACAACTCAAAGTAACTTTGCTTTTTAAATTTTATATGTAAAGTCCAGCTATTCAAAAACTCATTTAAAATCCTAAACAGTAATTGCCAAAGATGGCTTCTTTCCCTCAGGGTCTGCTCTAGTTGCCTACAGTCTCCCAGAAAATGACACTTATCCATTCTCTCCTTATGGTAATGTGGATCTAGCACCCCTAACTGCTCAGACATTACAGTTTCAGTCTCTAGAAGTGTGTAATGCAAAAGTTTACATTAGCATAATCATATTAACAACTTTCCTACCTATCATTAAAGACAGCTATACAGATGAAGCCTAATGAGTACTATCCAAATTTTAACCTTTCAAAAATAATTCATCAAAATATAAAAATTTTGTAAGCCTGTTAAAAACCTGTGAAGCACCAGGACATCAAACAGAAAATTTTACATTGTGAGAAGTTCTTATGCATTATGGAGAACAATGCTTAGGAGATATAAAGTAGGTGCACCAACCAAAGTTGTCTCTAATCCTCTCTAAATTACACAGTGAATAATTTACCAAAAACAAATGGCTATAAATGTCATCATATTGAAAATTCAAAGCTATGAATACTTTGAACCTATTCTTGTCAAAATAAAAATCATTTTCCATACAGTGTAATTTTGCTGCCAAATTGAGCATCATCACTATTAAATTTTTTAGTATGCTCTGACAGGTCAAAATAATTCATTAGGCTCATTAAGTAACAGGATTAATTATTTATCAACCCAGAGGTGATGAACATGTAAAGTGTCAATAGTGTTTCTCTATGTCTATCATTAATTACAGTATCTACACCTAAATCAACATGAACTAGTGAGTAATGCAAGTTATACCTTTTGATGCAATAATGATGCAACACAACATTCTCCCCACGTACCTTGTAAAATGGAAAGTTGGCTGGAATATTCTACTTAATCCTACACATTCATATCAGTCTGGGACTGGAACTGTAAAATTTTCCAGACACGGGGGCCCCACAGAATGCAGACTCCACCAATTTCCTGATTCTTACATGGTCAAATTCCAGATTCACCTATTTACAAAAAAAAAAAGTCCCTTCTTCCGTGCAATGCTATTTCAAAAAAAAAAAAATTCAACATTGGTGCCAATGCTTGTCCCAGATGAGGGATATGTATGGATAACACACCTCATTCTAAAAGAAACAGTTCGTGTATTTCAAAGAAGGTTCATATTTTGGTAGGAGACAATGAATCAATCAGCAAGTGCCTGCAACTTTCTCTTTGGGTCTTTTAAAGTTGACACGTTTATATATCATTTTAACATAAAGAATCGGGGGAGGGGCGGACGCTAAAAAGAAAAAAGAAAGGTTAGAAAAAAGGAATGAATTACGGTGTAAAGGCATAAAAATAGCCATAATACATCCAGATAAATCTAACTCAACAGGAGATTGAATGAATGGACGTTGTGGGAAAAACAGTAGTAAACTTTAAAGCCACTGAAAGGTTTTAAATGCCTAAGGGAAAAATAAACATTTGCTTCCAATCATTTTCCCATTAAGCATTCTCTGCTAGATGGCAAGGGCTTACTTAACTCAGACTTTGACTCCGCTGCGTCTTAAACACCAGCCTAACCCACTGCCTGAGCCTGATCAGACTGCTGCTGTGCGCGTCTACTAATAGCACCTTGGCCCGCGCTCCCGCGCTCTTGGTCTCCACCCGCCCCAGCCACCCGCCCCAGGCCCAGCGCTGGTGCGTGGCTTCTCCGGGCCCGCTACCAGCTAGCCCCTTCCAGACAGTGGCCACCTTCTCTGTGGCAAGAAGGGCTACGTACACTGACAGATTTTCCGTTGGTGGTAGCTGTGATGGTGGTGAGGCGTGTTTCCGGGCGCACTTAAAAGCTCGCAGCTTTCTCCACCAAGTAGCAGCTTCCCCTGCTCCACCCCCAGGACCTAGGACCCAGCCCTCGCTGCCTCCTCTCTCAACCTTGTCCTACCCCGCCATCACCTCCTAACCTCTCCCACGTACTATCCAGCCTCCCATGGGCTCCTGTCCTCCCGGTGCACATCCCAGCTCCTGGGAGCCTGGATCAATTTAAGTTTATGTGTCTCAGGACCTAATTGTTCACAATTACTCGCGAAGCTTTAGTCCCTCATCTGCCTGTCTCTCGCCCAGATGCCTGAAGCTGCAGGCACTTCATTTGCGCCCTGGGGCAGAAGGTTCAAACTATAGAGGTGGAAGAGGTGGAGCTGGGGAAGGCAGAAGGCTACAGGAGGAAGAGTACAAACACGTGCAAAGAAATAAAAACCACCACGTGTGCAAGAGCGAGTGTATGTGTGTGTGTGTGAGAGCGCGCGCCCGCGCGCGCACTCGCGTCAGGTCAGGGCGCGGGCACCAAGCCCGCCGCAGGGGGCCAGGCACAGGGGCTCCCCAGAGCAGGCGTGGCGGGAGCGCGCGGGGGGCGCGGGTACTTACACAAATGCGTGATAGATGAACGCCCAGCCGCGGGGTCTCTCCAGCACGTTGTATAGATAATTCTGCACTCGCCGGTACTTGACGTTTCGCCGGCAGCTCTGGCTACTAGTGTACGAGAGCGGCTTCCCCAGCAGGCTCATCCGGGCCCCCTGCTTGCCCCGGCGGCTCTCCCTCAGGCCGCCGCCACCGAGCGCGGCCGCACGGGTGCCCAGCAGCAGCAGGCCGTCGCCCCTGGCGGCCGCAGAGTTCAGCAGCACTCTACCCCGGCCCGACTCCACATCCTTCATGCCGCTGCCCAGGCGCCCCCCGCCCGCCGCCACCGCCGCGCTGCTCTTCACCCAGAGCCCAGCGGCGCCGCCCTCCTCTCCTCCCGCGTGGTGGCGGGGCATGGCATCACCACGGGCACCAGGAGGGGGGTGCCAGCGCCTGCGGCGGGGGCAGCGGCCTCATGTGCGCGGGCGGGTTTGTAGGAGGAAGCCGGCGGCCGACGGGGCGCCCGCCACCCAGCGACCTCCGAGCCGGGGGCGGGAAGCAGGCAGTCAGCAAACCACTGGGGCTTTGGGGCGGGGGCGGAATGGGAGTGCGGAGGAGGCCCAGGAGTCTCAATTTCTAGCAGCCTTGAGCTTCGAATTCGAAATCCGGACTGTTTGGGACGTCACTTTGAGAGGGTTTATCTTGCTCCCACTTATTCCCGCGGCTACCACTCCCTCGTTCCCGAAGCGGCCCCAGGCCTGGAGCGGGGGTGCGAGGGGCGCTGGTAGGCGCGCTCCCACGCGCGCACACCCAGCCAGTCCCCCCCTTTCTTCTCTCCTTCCACTCCCCACGTCCAGACTGTCTGTCCCCTCCCTCCGCAGAGGACAGGCCCCCCTCCTAAGACAGTCTCTGGAGCAGGAGTTTGATATGGTTCTCCCAGGGATATGGAGCTGTCCGGAAGGTTAAGTCTGCCGAGTGCCCAGTGGAGAAACTGGAGACGCAGGTCGCTGCGCTCGCCCACCGCTACGCCGCCGCGCCTTGTCCTGCCATCCTTCCTCAAGAGGTGTGAGCAGGAATGTCCCTGTCCTGCCCTCCAGGTATTAGCTAGCCCGGAGCAGGAGAGCAAGGCAACGCTCAGGGCAGTGGCTCCTGGGTTCCCGCGCTGAGGGAGTGTCTTCAGCGGTTCAGTGGGCACAACCGAAAGACGCGGCTGCAGAGTCTGCCAGGCGGGGACCTGACTTCCCTCCGCTCACTCCAGCCTGCAGGCTGTGACTTTCCATCCTAGCATCCGACAGCATACCCGCGAGTAACTGAACATCCTTACCATCCCGGGGGTGGGGTGCGGGGAGGGCGTGAAACTCCAAAGTGGCTTCTAGGCGGTGAGCGCGTTGCCTCGGGGCTCCGCCTGACAGCAGAGGCTGGGAGAATAAACCCAGTTCTCTCCATCAAGAAATTTCCGTTTTAATCCGAGCAGTCATAAAACTGCTAAGTCTCAGCAGTGGCGACAGTGGCCCCAGTGTCTGGGAAAGGAATCCTAGAAGGTGGGAGCTCGGGGCACGCCACCCCACCCCCATATGCTGTAACTGTACGGAGGAGCCAGTGGTTGGGTCTCCCACCATCTCTGGCACCTGGGCGATCAACACCCGCGCCCTTGGGGTGGGCGGCCACAGTTCCACTGGCTGGGGTACCTCTAGCTTTCAAAAAACAGTGTCGGTATAAAACATCACCTTGGGCGTAGGGAAACGGTGAGGACGCCAGGCTTGGGAACTTCTTCCAAGAGAGTAGCTTTTCTCCCCCGCCCCCACTCCCCGAATATGAAAGAACAATCACCAAGTTAAACCGAACTAAGCTTCTACCACAACGCCATGGCACATAGTTGGAAGAAGGGTTGTCCGTGTGTGATTTTTTTCCTTCTCTAAATCTAAACCAATAATAAGGCAAAAGTCTCACTTCAGCTATCTCCGCCCCTCCTTGAGAAAAATACTCTACCTACTCCCGCATGTACAGACACCCACGCCTGCGGCAACTATTTTCTGCCTCTGGTAATAGCCTCATTTAAACGGGTTGCTTTTACTTTTTAATCTTATCTTTATTATTCGTGTGAAGCCTTCTCTCTGGCTCCTGGTCACCGCGGGACCTCGTTTACCCCCCAAGCCTCTGAGCAGCAGGCGCTAGCTCCGAGCTCCGTGCAGCTGGCAGCTGCCACGTGACTGTGAGCCAAACACCAACACCCAGAGCCACTCTCGCTTTCCCCTAATACACTTCACACCCACGCAATGTGGAGGTGCGAGAGAGATTGCTCCGTGCCCTGCCATTCTAGGCAGATGCAGAGCGCGTCCTGGAACGAGCTTTCCAATCCTGAGCTGCGCGGGGACCCGGGTTGAAGGAGGGAGGGGGGAGTTTGCCGTTCCTATATTTAGATTCCCCGCGGAGTTTCTGTGCAGGGACTTCAGGGTGAAAGATCTAGAGACTTAAAATGACTCGTGTGCACGCTTGAAACTCGAAAATCTTGTATTTTCTGCAGGCAGTAAAATGAAAACCACTTCCTCTTAACCAAGCTGTTTTCCTTGCTATAGACCTCTATCACCGCAGTCAGGTTACTTCCATCTCACCTCACAGTGGGGCACTCAGTGCAAGCAGGAAGTCTCAGGAAAGCAGGGCACAAGGATATATTTCTCTGGAGGAAAGCCAGCTGCTTGATTTCCAAATTATGCCTTCCTGGGTCGTGACAGTAATACTAGGGAAATTATGATGTTGATTGAGTAAATGCCAATATATCGTTTTTTAAAAATTGATCTGCTGATTAGTAGGGGTTTAGAACTTAGATAGCACAGAGAAGGGGAGCGGCCCATGTGTTATTCAGCAGTACCTAGCGTGAGGGTTACCTCCTTAGGTCTGCATCTCCAGCAGAGGATGGCCAGACAAAATAGCACACAGTTTGGTATCAAACTCCTCTGCCTATTCCCATTGGGGAAGATTGATCTAGTACAAACCCTAACCATCCAACCCTTCCATTTTCAAGAAAGAAAGGCCAAGAGAGGCTGCTCAGATCCCTCTTAAGATTTTTTTTTAAACATGTTTTCTTTGCCACCCACTAACTTTCCTGGATAGACAGGAATTAACTCTGGGGAAAATAAAGTGTTTGTGATTAAGCTTTTGTTGTTGTTGTTCTTTTGAATACAGATGTTGCTAGGAAACTGACTTTTATTCTTTTTACTGGAATATCAGAAAAGAAGGTAGGCATAATGATCCATGAGTTAAACAATAAAACAATATAGTATATATTATATGTATAACAATCACATTAGAACATTATGAAGAGGTAGAAGGAAAGGTAATGAAAACCACATTTTTCAAAGGCAAATGTTAATTGCTAGTATAGAGCATGTGAGTTAATGGGCTTTTCCCATCTTTTGAGGTGGATCTGCTTTCAACCATTTCTTTTCTACAAGTTGTGTGATGCCTGTCTGAAATTAATGACCTTGGAAAGTTATTCTCTGAAGTCTGCGTGAAGGTGATTTCAATTGAACACAGTGATTAGAAATATTTTATTTCAGTGTGTTTCCTATTCCACTGTATTTTTCTGAAAGGTACTCTGGAATAGTAATATTGAAAATTCAATACCTAAGCTAGAGATGCACAACAATGACTTTCAGTGCCCACAAAGGAGACCGAATAACTAGATCTGGACTGAGTTCACAAAATGTCAGACCCCATTCCTTTCTTTCTTTCTTCTCTATGCCTACCAATTTTCCCATTTTCCCCAGCCCTCTTTGCACAGCATACACTCCCATTAAGTCAGTCTCATGATTCTGATCAACTGGTGAATTATTTAAGTGCATTGTTAGGTAATATGGATGCACTTTGATCCAGTGTGAGATTCCTGAGCTAATCAGAGAAGTAACAATAAATAGAATCATTAAACCATAAAACAAAGAGAAAATTTACTGATGGAAAAATGGAAATTTATGGTTGGCTACTGTTCAATGACTGGGTACTGTTCATTGACTCGCTACTGTTCAGCAATTTGCCATGTGGTCCTAGAGTAGAACTGAAGTCTCTCAACTCCTAAATAGAGTATCCTTAAGCGCTATCATCCTTCTTGTTAGTCTGTATTATCCTTCCATCAAGCCATAATCAAATCAATAAGTATAGCAGTTACACCATCTTCTGTATGCTGTAATTAGTGCATTATAGTTATCTGTACTAGTTGGACTCATTTGACATAATCATACATGCATGAAATTTCATTCGTTCCATTTCAGTCTTTATTGCCTCCTATTTCCTTCCCCTCCTCTTTCCCCATTCCCTTTCCTCAACTCTGCTAGTCTTCCTTTTATTTACTTACTTATTTATTTTCCATTGGTGCTTTATAGATATACATAAAGGTAGAATTCACTGTGGTATATTTCATGCGCATAGCATGTATTTTTGTGAAATTCATTCCACATTTCCTCCACTTTCCTGTCCCTCTCCTCACCCCCTCAGTCTCTATCTTCTACTCCATTGGTCTTTCCTCTATCCTTATCTCCCACCCCATTTTTTCCTCTTTTTTCTAGCTTCTACATATGATGAAAACATTTGATTTTCTGACTATAGCTTATCTCACTTAGCAGGAAATATTGACAAATGTTACCATTTAATTCTTATTTATGGTTGAGTAAAACTCCATTGTGTAAATGTACACCATGTTTTCTTAATCTATTCATCTGTTGACAAACACCTGGGCTAGTTCCATAACTTGGCTTTTGTGTATGACACTGCTGTAAACATTTATGTGTTTATAACATTGCCATACACTATATGACTATAGTATATGGATTTTGGTTCTTTTGGATAAATACCAAGGAATGGGATATCTGGGTCATATGGTGAATCATTTCTAGTTTTTTGAGGACTCTCCATACTGCCTTCCAGCATGGTTATACTAATTTTTGGTCTCACCAACAATGCATGAGTGTGCCTTCCCCCTTCCACATCTTTGCCAGCATTTATTAGTGTATTGTTGATGATTGTCATTCTGTCTGGAGTGAGATGAAATCTTAGTGTGGTTTTGATTTTCATTTCCCTGATTGATAGAGAAGCTGAACTTTTTTTCACATGTTTATTGACTATTTGTGTTTCTTTTCTTTTTCTTTTTTCCTTTTTTTTTTTGGACAGGGGAAGAATTGTATTTAGTTATTTTTGCCCATTTATTGGTTGGGTTATATTTATTTACTTATTTGTTTATTTGATTTTAAGCTCTTTGAATTCTTTATATATTCTTGATACTAATCCCTTGTCAGAGGATTAGTTGGCAAAGATTAAAAAAAAAAGAATGGTTATTTTTAAGAGGATATGATACAATTTTGTAAGGTGTTTCTCCAACAAACAGAGAATCCAGGACAATTTCTGAGATTCTGAGGCTAGCCAGCCTGAATGAAGGTCTTAACAGTCAGAATCTCAGGCCTTCATCACACAGTGAATGAGGTATAGCCTTTTAAGAACAGTCTTTGCTCTCGGGTTACAGTAAGAATGTATGTACAAATGTATGTGGCTGTAACAAGAAGCTGATAGAGCAGAGAAGTAGTGCTTCAAAAAGAAAGGACTCCAAAAGTTCTCATAACTTTTTTTTCCAATGACTATCAAAATTTGTGTAAGAATTACCAACATATGCCAATCACCATTGTCAAAGCAAAATAATAATGAACACTTAGTATGTGTTCAGAATGTGCTGGGCACTTTTGCTTAAATATTTATTTCACTTGATTCTGACAATAACTTTATAAGTGTACTCCAGCCATACCAATCTGGAGAGGAAGAAAGTGTGGTGACAATAGTTAATAATTTTTCAATCTACTGAGAACTGAGCTTATACACTCAAGCTTAGAGGTATTTAATGCAAAAACAAAAGAAAAAGCCCCAGATCTTTAACTAGTAATCTTATTTTAACTTTTTAAATAAAATAAATTTATCTTTACAGTTTTTCTTGATAAATGAAAAATATTGAAAAGTTTCTTTGGGTTATTTTAAAGCAAAAATTGGGACTTCAATTCAAGCCCAGAAATAGCTTCAATTTCCTTTTTCACTTTTATGGTAGATATAAGAGTTCCAATGCAATGATGATTTTCTTTATTGATATTTTTTAAATGGTACTGAGTCTCATAGTATTAATTTCTTGACATTGCATTTACATTTTTATTTTTTTCCAATACTACCCTCAGTTTTATTAATAAAACTGTTGGGACTGAAGCAATGGCTCAGTGGTAGCAGCGCTTGCCTGGCATGTGTGAAGATGCAGGTTCAAACCCCAGCACCACATACACTACTGAATGTCAGAACAGTGAAGGGCACATGAAAAACTAAATAAAAAATTGATTCTTTTTCTCTCTTTCACTGACCTTCTCTCTCTTAAAAATAAAACAAAATTCTGTTTATTATCTTTGTCTAAACCTGGTTTCATTTTTATTTTTTTCTGGCAAGATAATATGACAACATGACTATCTTTTAGACAACTATTTAAGCACATCATTCAGGAAGTAATTTTAATGTAGTTAATTGATCTTTTTCAGATCCATATATTTAGAAACCGAGTAATTTGATACAGAAGGAAAACATCTCCTCTGAGTTAGTGTCCTGGAAAATTTTGTTATAATTCTGTGCCCTCTAGTGGTACTGACATTTTACCATGATTTTTCAAAGAAGAATTGAGAAAGCATCCTTTATGAGACCCCCAAAACATAAATTCATCCTTTCAACAGGCAATCACTAATTATTAGGTGCCATATAGCTGAGGTGTTGCAGAGTTGGAAAATATTCCTGATTCTTAGCATGTTCATGGACTAGTGTGAGAGATGGGTAAATAAGAAAATAATTTGAACTTGACGATGAGTTCAGAAGTTTATGCAAAATCTCACAGGAACCTATAGAGGATTTCCTGCAGGATATAAGAGATGAGCTAAGTCTTAAGGAATAGCTAGACTTTGATGAAGACATGAAGGCATAGTACTCAAAGAGAAATCATTTAAGAAAACATGCAATCTAGAGAGCTGATCAAGATTTGAAAATGACAAATAGTTGGACAGTACAAGTATCTTTTTAAGATGCAGCTGTAAGCAGGAGGCAGGAGAAGTAAGGCTAAGGGTCTGGGCATAATTTTAGATTTAATTCTGACTATTTGAGAACCCCTGGATAATCTCAAGCAAGAAACATGACACATTCCTGTTTCTTTTCCTCCTCCTCCTTCTCCTCTTCCTCTTTGTCCTCCTCCTGTTCCTCTTCATTCTCTTCCTTTATCTTCTTCTTCTTTTTCTCCTTCTCCACCTCCTCCTTCTCTTTTTTTAACTAGGTATTAAACCCAGAGGCACTTAAGCACTGAGCCACATCCCTGACCCTTTTTATTTTGAGACAGGGTCTCACTAAGTTGCTTAGAGTCTTTCTAAGTTGCTGAAGCTGGCTTTGAATTTGCAATCTTCTACCTCAGTCTCTGCAGACATTGGGATTACAGGTATGTGCCACCATGCCCAGCCACATTCCTGTGTCTACTTTTCAAGAAGCAGTTGATTTTGAGCAACTGTGAGTAGTACACTTTGCTCTAAAAGAGGGGGATCAAAGATGAGAATGATATAGACTTTTTGTTGGAGGTTAGTAGGAGCTCCCAACTAATCCAAGCACAGATCCTAAACCTAACTTCCAATTTTCAGGCATGGGTATCTGAGTGGATAGAAACATCAAATACATAACTAGGGAGGTCATCTGGGGAAGGTAAAGATATGGAGTTAAACTTGTTATTGAGTTTGATATACTTGTTGAGACATCCCAGTGGAGATTTCCACTTGGTGTTTGGAAAAACACATCTGCAGCTCACAGACGAATAAGGAGTTTAAATTTGAGAACTATCAACCTACATTTTCAGGGTCATATCCACAGATTGGGATCAGATTATCTGAGAAAGCATATTTAAAAAGGAAGAAGAATAAAAGGC
>PVKS010036166.1:0-19538 GCA_004027875.1 Aplodontia rufa | reverse complement strand
ATTTAACACATGATACTAGATTAGGTATTATTTTTGAATATTATAATGACATTTTATGGAAGTAAAAATTTATACAAACTTTATAATATAAAATATAAATTTTATAAAAATAATAAAATTATATAAATTTTATATGATAAATATAAACTTTAAATGATGAAATTATATAAATTTTATAAGATTATCTAAATTTTGTATAAAATATGTTATATAATTACATACATTTTATATTTTCCTGATATAAATTCTATAACTTCATATAACTATTCAACAGACTGCTTTAAACTTAATCCTTGGTTTGATAATGCTATATTATTTAATAAACTTGACTTTTCAGCTTCCCATAGTGTCACTTGTGCCCATAAGACCTAATTGATATTATATTTATATAAACATTCTTATTGATTATTCATACATTTATTACACAAATGTCTTGTAGGGAGGCTGGAGCAGTGGCTCCACAGTTACGGCGCTTGCCCGACATGCACAAGTACACGGTTTCAAACCCCAGCACCCACGTACACAATTAAGTGTCACAGCAATGAAAGCCATGTGAAAAACTCAATAAAAATTGATTCTCTCTCTCTCTCACTGTCCTCTCTTTAAATATGTCTTGTAGGAATTGTTGAGGAGTACCAGTTGCCTTATTATGACATGGTGCCTTCAGACCCTTCCATAGAGGAAATGAAGAAGGTTGTTTGTGACCAGAAGTTCCGGCCAAGTATCCCAAATCAGTGGCAAAGTTGTGAAGTAAGTCTAAGTCTATGTTGTTGTTGTCATTTGTGCATGCGTGTTTGTGTGTTGCAGTGCTGGAGATCAAATCTTAGCTATGTTCTCAAGGACATACTTTCTATTATATTTTTTCAGGTGAGTATCAGAGCGTTTTCAGAAACCATATAGTTTTTCTTTCTTAGCCTAGGTGTTCAGTGCATTCCATATATATATAGATACATCTCTTTTTATGTCTTTAGGAAGACTTTATTTCTCTTATCAGTTTGCGTCCATAACAAAGAGATCCTGAAATCCTAGTGGCTTTATCCAACAAGAATTCATGTCTTGCTTAAGTGTTGTCCTCCACAGGTTGGGCATATCTGTATGACACCTGTTCTCACTGAAGTGTCTCTGTAGCCATGGTGACTGATCCTTGTATGTTGCCATCTCAGTACCCGGTTTCCAAGTCTGTAGGTCAGTAGAATGAAGATGGATGAGCACATACTGGCTCTTTAATGCTTTGGCACCAGGGGACAAATCATTTTCACCCACAGTTCACACAAGAAGTCACATGGTTCCACCTAAGCAAGAGGGCTAGGAACTGGAGGGAACATGGACAGATTCAATGGGTCATCAATGTCTGTGTCATGTAGACAATTACCATTCCCATCATTTACCTCGATAATTGATAAATTATTTCTAATAACTATGCTGCTGAGGTTTGAATTTCCAATGATCTCCTTCATCAGAAAAGCTCCCTTACGAAAGAGACCATTGTTATTATCTTGTCACTCCAATCATCACATTATTGGAACTGAACATAGCAGACATACAAAAGATGGTGATTGCAGGGCTTTTTCTGACTTATGAGAGATGTTTCCAGCTCTGCCAGGGAAAAAGAAGGGAAGGTGGAAACACTATAAATTATCCAAGTTGTCCCAGAACTATTCTAATGCTTCAATCTCCCCTACTCCAATTGTTACTGTTTATGTTTTATTTAAGTGTAGTGACCAAGGCCTTTTTAGGTGGCATCTTTGAGTTTGTCTTTGTTTCAGGGACAGGTTTAGGCAGTTGTCATTTTGCCGCACGTTTTTTCCTTTTTCATGTGTCTCAACTCTTATTCGATTTAAGGTAAGTCTTGGTATTTTAATGTTTTGTGTACTTGTCTTACCTACATACTTATTACAAAAATAATTTTTGAGGCCTTTATAATCTAATTGAAATGAAATAATATTTTTCTAACATTAATAATCTCATGCACATTAAATACCACAAATCCATAAAATTGGAAGTATCATGATTAAATGAGAACTAGTGAATACCATGTTTGAAGACTAGAACCTCTCCAATACCTGTGAAGATTGTTTTGCCCTGCTGAGCAGTTGCTATTGTAATTATTTCTTGATTATTTCTTTTCTTTTCTTTAGAATTTTGGACATATACATTTATATATACCCATATGTCAAAATATATATTATTTGCTTTTGTATGTTTATGAAGTAAACAATTGAAACTTATAGTAGATATTCTTTTTAAATATTTTTCGCTTATTATGTGTGTGCATGTATACACATATATGTATATTGCACATGTTTTAAAACTAAGTGTAAATTATACATGAAATAATCAATGGCAGAATGACTAAAGAAATTTTGTTCTAGTCATACAATGAATGCTACACAGCAATGAAAATGGTCAGATTTTATATATATTATCTCTTCAAATAGTTTCCCTTCTGATTGTCTTTATTATTCAGTTTTGGAAACTTCATTGGAAACATATTAAACTTTTAATCCTCCTTGGCTTTTCTTTTATTCGCTCTTGTTTTTCGTATTTGTGTATTTATACTGTGTTTCTCAGAAATGTCTTCCAGCTTTTTAATTCTGTCTTTAGAATTCTGAAGTTCTTCTTCTCTGCAATTTAATTCATTCATGGAGTTCTTTATTTTGATTATTATATTTTTAATATTGAAAAGTTTTATTTTTACTTATAATGTTCTTTTTACTCATATTTTGAATTTTCTCTTTTCAAAGCATACTTACTTGATATTTAATTCTAACATGTGCTTACTTGATGTACATACTCATTTGTATACTTATTTGATATTTATTTGTAGCATCTGATTTTTTATGGATCTGATTCTACTGGTATTTCTCCAGTTGACTGTTGCTCTGGTACCTTGTTTTTTTATTATTTTGTGGATTTTTCATTATAGGCTCGGATTTACTACAATGATTAGAAATATGGGCTTAAAGTTTCTTTTCCTTTACTAAAGTAAATATTTAAGAAATTTCGCTTATAAACTTTTTTTCTGGGACAAATTCATCTTTAAATGCAGGGTTTGTAAGCATTGTTGATTCTCTGCGTGCTTTACGCTGAAGTCTACCAGTTCTGAAGTTGTAGACGGAGATTGGCAGATGCCACCAAAGTAGCCACCTGCTTCAGAGATTCCTCCTATTGCTCTGGTTTCATGCTTCTCATTGTTTTACCCTCTGAGTACTTTTCTTCTTTTTTGACAGTTGATTTATATTGATTTTCATTTTTTTGATATTTATATTTGAATTTTTTTTTATTGTGGTGTAATTGACATATGATAAAAAGCACAAATTTTGGTATACAGATTGAAGAATTTTTTCATACGTTCTGTTTTAGTCAGCTTTTTTGTTGCTGTGACTGAAAGACCCGAGAAGAACAATTTTTGAAGGAAAAGTTTATTTAGGGTTCACGGTTTCAGAGGTCTTAGTCCATGAAGGCCAGCTGCATTCCTCGGGGCTTGAGGTGAGGCAGAATCATAGCGAAAGACATGGTCAGGGAACAGAGAGAAAGAGAGACTCCATGCCAGATCCAAAATATATACCCCAAAGGCACACCCCCAATAACCCACCTCCTCCAGCCACAGCCTAGCAGCATACAGTTACCAGTTCTTCCCTGCAAGGGGATTAACTCACCAATTGGGTCAAGACTTATAACCCAATCATTTCATCTCAGCCTTCGTATTGTCACACAGAGCTTTTAGAGAACACCTTTCATCCAAACCAAAAGAGGTACTTACCACTCATGAAGAAAAGGAATTTCCAACTCTTTTCATATCCCTTGAAGTCTTTTATGTTCCTTCTTAGAAGATTCTACCACATTCCCATAAATCAATGGATTGAATATTCAATTAAGTTCATTTCTACAAGGTTAATATTTGTGTTTCCATAGTACTTTTGAAGAAGTGTGGCCGCAATCTTCCACTTGTATTGTTGCACATTGACTACTTTTTCACTGAAGCTTTGTGTTAATTTCTGGGTTTGTGGTTTTGTTTCTTTTGCGCTTTGTTTTGTGTAAGTAGCTAAAGTCTTTGGCATTTTTTTCTCTTAAAGGCACTCCGAGTCATGGGGAGAATAATGCGCGAGTGTTGGTATGCCAATGGGGCAGCCCGCCTGACTGCCCTTCGCATTAAGAAGACCATTTCTCAACTTTGTGTCAAAGAAGACTGCAAAGCCTAGTGCTGTTAGTCCATGGAAAGGAAATCTCTCCCAGCTTTCTCTCTTTCCCACTTTCCGTTTGTATGTGAATGTTTTTGCCTGGGTTTTCTTTTTGTTTGGTTCTACCTCAAAGATAACGCAGCACAGTATTTAAGTGCCCAAAGGCAGTGTGGAAAGATGACTGCAGTTGAGCATGGGCAGGAGTTGACTTTATCCACTCTCCATGTTGTCTTCAATTTTATTTTAAAAAGCTACACATCAACTCATCTTTTTATTTAACGAGAAAGATACTTTTGAAAGTCTAAAATAAGCTATACAAAAGTAATAAATGTCATTAAGATTTTGTTTTACTTGAACCAAGAGCATGTGAATGAATAGAAAAAAATGTAGACACATTTTTTTTCCTGCAATGAAAACTTATTAAAAATGTGAATTAGAGCATGTTATGGTGAGGCAGAACTTACATCATGCAGTCTATGATTTCCCCTTTTTAAATTATCAGAATGCTTTCTAAAAAATAAATGTTATTCTGAATTTTAATATTCAAAACTTGCAAATGAGGAGCTTCTGGGTGGAATATATGAGTCCCATGTGGTCTCTCTTCTTCCTGTTTCACTCCTCTTCATAATCTGCTGCTACTGCAATTCCTAGGTAAATAGGTTGAGAACCACTAAACTTGTTACTTTTTCTCTTTTATAAGAGACACTTGATATCTTGAAACACTGAGAAATGTTCCAAAGCCCGACAACTAACAGCAGGGCTAGCAATAAGCGATAGGTCCCAATCTCCTGACAATCAACACTGGAGAGGTGGCTTGCCTCCTGCATTCCCCTGAACTCCTATAGTACTTTTCTCCCTATGCAAAAACAGTTTTCATTATGATATTTGTAGTTGAGTCATATCTAGAGAGTATGTTGAGCCATTTTGCAAAATCATAATGGACCTGCAGGAAATCTCAGACCCACATCTATTAACATTTTCCTCATTGAAACATTGTAGTTACCTGACTTGTTAATGATTATTAATGATTTCTGGACACTTCCAAAGATTAATCAAACATAAATATCCATTGTCTGAAGATGTCTTAAGATGAAATTCAGAGGTCCTTGTTACTTTTATACATACTTATTTAGAAATAAAAAGTCAGGAAAAGAAGAGAAAACATGTAAATATTTTGACAGTAATTAAGAAAAATTTTCAAAAAATGTAACAATTAAACCCTACAAAGAGTGTTAACAACAGTAAATATGTATTTACCTATCCTGTCAAAATGAACAGGTGGAAACAGAATAATCTCATCAGAGGCTTGCCCTCATTCTACATTCTTTGGAGATAAAAGTGATGAATATTTAATAGGATGCCACATATTTCCTTCAAATCTATACATCTGCTTTGCTGAAGGAGATTTAACGTGTATCTTTTCTTGTTCCAAAAGTGTTGCCTCCCAAACTCTGTTCCTTAGAACATTCTTTGGCTAAGATGATCCAAGAACAAAAGTGTTCTTTGATAGCTTCTTAGAGAGTGATACTGAACATTAGCATATCATGTACTTCGAGGAGTCTAGCAGTAAAGAAATTTTACTTGACTTTTTTTAAAAATAGAATTGTCATATTCTTTGTCCATAATGGAACCCTTGCATTAAGAGCAGGGGAAACCTTTACTATCTTGCATTTAGGTGCTCTACAGAGTACAGCTTGGGTAACAGTGTTCTGAAAGATATACATATGTATTTTCACAGAGAGCATAATTTAGTTATTATACTTCATTTTGCTATGGAAATATGTTCCTAAATCCATCTTCATTTGACTCAGTTGAGATAAGAAAGACAAAAAACTGACAGCTAAGGGGTTTGCGTGTACTCTTATTCATGCATTCATCCATTTATTAAATAATCACGGAGCACCCCATATCTTGCTTGCCACAATATTGGGTGCAAGAGGGAATAAAAAGATAGATAGGTCCTGCCCTCAGGGATTTTGAAGTCTAATTTGGGAATGGGAAAAGGAATGTGAGTGTGTGGGGGAAGAAAGTAAATTGACAGGTAAAATACAAAGTGGGATGTCTTGAGTTCTGTATGACAGTGGGTTTCTAGAATAGGTCTGAAAATCACTTCAAATTTTCAACACACTTAGAAAGTATCTTTATTTGGATATTACAGTCTAAATATATCATCAGTTTTAAAAAGTGCCTATGTGAAGGGATTTTAAGAAGAGCTCATGTGAAAGGATAATCTTGCTTGTGCTTGTTACCTTATTTCTCATAGATTGTTTTGCATATAGGAGAATGAAGTTCTTCACTATGATTGCACTCTAGTCCCAAATAAACAAGGACAGTGTTTCCTGTTTCAGTCACATGTGTTGGGTGAATAGACGTATTGAATTTTTAAGAGGATATTTCAACGTCTCCATTTTCTTTGTTATTATATTTTATTTATTTCGAGGGTGTCTGAATATAATTCCACATTTTATTGATTCAGCTTTCACTCTGGATTAATCTGTATGTTGGTACATTTTGCAATATGGTTTTCTTGTATTGGTCAACCATCACTCCTAATAGAATCATCTTATATTTCAATTAGATAATGCATTTTTAAGAAAGGGGTAGAGCAATAAAATGATGAGTAAAACATTAAAATTTATATTTTTTTCCTTACCTTTCAACATGATTTTATGTAGAAAATGCTCACTTGTAAAAATAGGATAAAACTTAGAGCATAAGGCAGATTTACTATATATACTTATGCTGTTAAATTTTGTATTATTTGTTTTTAATGGAATCCCTTTGTATAATATTTGTTTCTTTTAAATTTTGTTATGAGCTAAACTCTTCTTATGTTAGGCTAAGAGTACATTGTTTTTTTGCTCTTTTCAGATATTTTGGCTTTTGGGTATAATACAAAGCTTGGGCAAAATGCTATTATGAATTTTCAGTACTGTACAAAGAGGTGATGTGATTCATATGCAGCATCACTTCCTGAAAATAAGAGAAACATTATTTGTTGTCAATATTTAAGCATGGACTTGCTGCCTTATAAGTTATGTGTTTAAGTTTGTAATTGGTACAGATTCTGTTGTATGCATTCTTCAATGTCTAAAATATTTGGCATGTCACATCTAGAATTCTTAATTTATGTTCTGACTTGAGAGTTAAGTGAAACATGACTGTCGTGCACTATTTTAGGCATAGCACTTGCTTTTCATCTTTATACTTTCAATTAACTTTGCATTTTAAATTTCTATGATTGTATGAAAATAGTAACCTGGTTGCAGTGTCTGAAGAATTCAAAATCAGTTTTTATTTTAAAATGAAAATCTATAATAGATTCATTAGCTGTTCCACAATGATTTATTATTTGTAATAGTGCTACTATTAAAGAATAATTAGACAAAAGAAAATAATACTACTTCTACTATCCTGGGGTTTTGCCGCCATGTGACTTATTGGGACAGAGCAAGCTCAGGGCTCAGAGTACCATGGAAACACGAAAGTACCATGGAACCTAACTTAGCCAATCACTGGAAAGCAGGGAGCTGATGTTTGCCACTACACAAAATTCAAGTGAACAACTTAAAGTCACTTGTCAAGGAATAGCTTTTTGATTGATTATTTAAAATGAATATGAAAATATATTTTGTTAAATAATGTATTTAAAATGCATAAAGTTTATATCCCATCGAGAAATTAAGTAACAGTAGCAAACAAATGTTAACTATTTCTGTCTCAATAATTTTTCCTTTCAATGAGCTCATAAATACAAACTCATAAGCTACTTAGAAATGTTCCGTCTTAGTATCTTAAAATGGTGTCTTTGTGTTTTTTGAGATGTTCTAAATACCTTTGATGAAACATGATGCTTGTATGTTTGACAATACTTTGTTCTGACTCCATATGTTAATACCTACTTGGACTATATTCACTATTTCAATGAACACCATAATTCCTTTGATTGAGAGCTTTATTTTTCTTCTTGAGGACTTCTAAACAGAAAAAAAAAAGCCAGCTGGAATGCAAGGCTTTTAACAAAATTTTAATAATAAGCAGAATTTCCATAACAGGCAGGTTTTCAAAGCATTTTAATGCAAATATTCAAATATTTAATTTTTTTTCCTTTTAGCTTTTTTATGTTTCATTTTTCTTACCTCATTTTGAATATTCTCTCACTGTCCTCCAAAATTCTCTTTAGTTTCTAGTTTTAAAGCATAGCTATTATTTAACAATCATTGTGGAATTTGGCTTTCTAATGAAAAGGAATCCCTTAGTGGTCTAAACTATTTCAGATGTGTCACAGCCAAAAATGAAAACCAGAATTTGAAATTAAAAAGAATCCAAGAGATTTATAAGTTGATCCCAATAGTTTATAGATGAGGTGACCAAGGATCAGAGATTAAATGACTACTAGTTATTGCCTACCACTGTGTCCTACCCAACTTTTACTAATTAAACAATGGGTTGATGTGTATCTAAATCTACCACGAATGTTCACTATCATGATGTGCCATTTAATGGTGATGAGTAGATCCCACTTTCTTTGTATTTCTACTAAAATAATTTCTTCATGGTGAGGTTAGGAGAAAAAACAAACTAAGAAAGGTAAGAGCTGTAAAATGGTTGTCACGCTAGATGGGCAGCCACTGGCTGATAAAAGTGATGAATACAATTTAAGACTGGCAAGGAGTTTGGAAGTTTTTAGTGCAAGTGATGATCAGAGAAGCATCCCGACTGTCCCTTGCCCCACCTTCTGTAAGGATTGGTCTCTCTAGTGTTGGAATGGGGTGAAACATGATTTGGTAGATCAAAGGGTTTGGGTCTTTGTGTTTGGGTCTGACTCCTCTTCTTTACTCAGTTTCTTATTAGTTTCATATCTGGTCTTCTTTTTTTTTTTTTCCAAAGCATTAAAAAATCTGCTTGATTTCATTGACCCTAAATCACTTCATCATTTCAGTTCTTTTTTAGTTGCATTCTAGCCCTGTCCACAGTTACATCATGCACTTAACAAGATTTTAATTTTGCCACGCATATATAAGAGGTTTTGCCTCATAACTTCACCAGTAATTATTCTCTTGGCACTAAAAAGAGGGTTTTGTTAGTGATAGAGATGACTTTCCTTTAAACTTTAAAAAGACTATCTGATTATATTCTAGCTTTTAGCTAGCATACAAAGAGCCTCTAATTTTGCTTTAATGCTGAATTCTACTGGAGATAGTGACTTGAAAAGAGAATGTGAAGTGTACATCCCATAATGTGACTGCTAAATTTATTTCTGTTATGTTTAATACCATTGCTTTGTTTTGCTTTTGCCATCTTTTTGAACTGAGCCATTATGCCATATGGTTTGGAATGTAATATTATATTGAAAATAGGTAATAAAACCCATTTTTAAATATACCTATTTAGAACTGCCAGGATATTTCTCTATTTCAGTTGTAGGTGAATACAACATTTGAGAGAATATGAGTTCCAACTCATCCTAATTTAATATGACCATATTCTCTGATCATTTATCCATATTATACTACAAGAAAATATCTCCTCAGATCTGAAAGTTTTAACTGCAAGTTTTACCCTGAGCTATAAGCATTTGATGTTAACATAGCAACAAAGGATCTTTGTGCAGGATGAAATTAGCCTGTACCCTCTGTCACCACATCCCATTGTACATGTTGTGATCTACACAAATACTTCCAGTGGAGGGGCAAGTGGAACTGAAATGAGACCTGCAGTTGGCTTTTCAACCTGCACAAGATGTAGTAATTTTCAGAAAAGCACCCTATGTACTTTTAAATATATTCAGAAAGTGGTCCTGCTTATACATTTTTATACAATAGGACTAAAAAATTCAAAATGGTTCTTGACATTTGCAAATTGAAAGGGGAACTTAGAGGATAAAATGCACTGGTTCTTTATCCTAGTATTCTCAAGAGAACCAGTGGGGTTGTATGTTTATCTGGTTGATTTAATTTTTCAACCCAGACAATCCACAGAAAAGTACATATACCCTGCTTTTGATATCCTCATGGAGTATTCCTTCCATGCATGAACCTATTTGCTGAATTTGCTTATAAAGAGAGATTGCATGCCTGATTTCTGGCTAAAGAATTCAAGCATAGAATAATATTTACCAATATTTCCATTTCCTCCATAGTCTTAGTAATAGTATCTAAACAATTTTAAAGATCCAGCACCTTTCTTTTCTTTATGTAAAGTGAGGATCTCTAAGCCAAAATATTACATTCTGGTTCATTTCCATGATAACTGGTGTCAAGCTCCTGCACTCTTGTGCTCCTAGACTGGATAAGATTATTCCAAATTGGTCTGTATTTCACATTTTAAAATGCCCTAAAAACAGAAAATTAGATTCAGATCTCAAAAAGGGAGTTTTGGATTGACTTTCAAAGTACTAATACTAATTATACTTTTCTTTTGGTAGCATGATTCTTCTTATACCTAAGAACATATTACAAATGTCAAAACCATTGCATTTTGACATTGCAAAACATGCCTTGAACTCTTGAACTACTGTGAAAAGAATCACTGTTGTAAAAACTTTATGTAAGCTAACTGATATTCTGAAGTATGTAAAAAAAAGATGCTGCCTTTCGAAAGACAGGCCCAAATGAATGTATATAAGGAATATGAAAAACTAAATTAGGTCTTGAAATGAGAACTGGGCTACAAATTGTAGAAAATGTACAGGTGTGGATTTTATTGTATAGTTGAAGTTTAATTATTAAAGATGAAGAGAATTACAAATTCCAAAGAGAAATAAATGGGATTCACATGTTTCATTAATTTCTAGTCTGTGGAAATATGCATTTTATAGTAATATCATTTTATTTAGAGATGATAGTATTTTAGAGTTTAGTAAGAACTCTGTGATAGACTTCATACCAAAATGGTAAACTTTACCAACAGCAAGTCATAAAAGTATTTATTTTAAAGCTTTTTAATATTATTGCATAACTTTCTGCTGCCTCTTGATGTAAATACTTATCTGCCTAAATGTTATATTTTTATGTATGCATTTATGAAAATGTATTGTTTTGTAAAGTGGCAAAGATAATAAATTAAGCACTCCTTGCACTTGTTTCTGTGAAGCATATAGAGCTCTATTTTAAATAAAAGAAAATGTGTCATATTTTGGTTTCCATAAAGTTATGTTCCATTACCTTAAAATTGCATCTTAAACTTTTTGTTCAGAGTATGAAGAGGTTGTTAGAAGCTTAAATGCTGGCTCCAGCAGCACTGGAATTTTGTTTCCTTCCTTCCTACTAGAGAGTTAAAGAATTCTAGAATTTCAGAGCTGGAAGAGACACTTAAATTTGACAGCTGTTTCTCTACAAGACAGTTAGGACAATAGGTCTAAATATTTTTCCCCAGAATTTTGCACTTTTTAAACATATATTGAACAACTACTGGGTTGACTTGCTCCCAAGCTAAAAATAGCTTCCATTACACTTAAAACCAAAAACACTTGCAGGTTCTACAGGTCTTTTCAAGATGCGGAACTACCTCTCTGCCTTCACTTCCTCTTGTCATTGAGAAAGATTCTGAAGGTTTTAAAGTGGCAATAATCATGTGAAATTAGTATTTAATAAAGGCAGCAAAAGAATTATCTTCTTAAGAGACTTATCGAACTAATCTGCAGATTCCGTAATATCTTTTCTTCCCTACTTAGTAAGTGTTTAGAAATAGTACGTAGATGAAGATTTTCAAGATTAGCTCTAAAATTATATGGTATAGGTACATTTATATGGTGCTTTCCCCCTACACTTTAATGTGTCTTAATAGCAAAGCAAAATATTATCATAAGAAAGAGAAAAATAAATGAAAGATTTTATCTTTAATAATTTAGTTTTATTACAATTATGACCCAGGGCATTTTTTTAAAAACTTCATACACACATAAACACAGAGGAAACAATCATTGAAAAAGGTCTACATCGTAATTCCATCTCTGTATGAAGAAATTTCCAGGTGCCACTGAACTGTGTGCATTAAATTTCAAATATAATCAAATCTGGTTTAGAAATACTAATGGCGATTTCTTAGAAGAACCCTTGCTTCAGCAACTTAGGAAATTACACTTGATTTTCTTTTGAGTGTTACTCAATTGTGCTTGAAATTGTTCATTCGAACCCTTCTAAACAAGAAGCAGGTGGTTAAATGTGGGTGCTTTTTAACATTTACGCAAAACATTCCAAGCACAATGCACTTTTGCCCTTGGAATGTCAAGTGGCCCCCCCCCCCCTCCATATCCTGTCCTTCCCTGGTCATTTGGTTTGACCTTGATACATCCCTGAAAGGAGAATTGGCTCAAATGTAGTCACCTGCAAGGGAGCATTAGACTATTTTTATAGTCTTCCAGTTAAAGCTTTTAATGTGGCAACTGCTGGTTACTGAAGCAGTATAAGAAAAAGGATTTGCTGAGTTTGCCTTTTATTTTTAAATGGAGAAACACAAGGTGACACAATCATATAAGATATAAGTGTACTGGAACGGGGGAAGTACAGCCTAGGTTTTCTGCACAGAGCAAAAGTAAAGCTTTGCAAAACACATTTCAGTTCTGTGCTGCAATCTGGATCTTTGCCTTTATAAAATACATGAACTAGTTCATAAAATGCACTTTTTTCTATGTCTCCTTGCCCTTATCAGAAATATATGGGTGATATCCCGGACATCCAACTAGTCCGCCTAATATATTTGTTAAATATTAAAAATTTACAATCAGGTGGGAAGATGACATTCAGAAATGTATACCCTGTCTTCTTTCCTTTCTGAAGCAGGCTACTGTGGCAGCAGGGTGCACTCTCTGTCCCCACCATCTCTGCACATTCCCTGCTCCAGCTCTGCAGTGGTAGAACTGCCCTCCCTCACCTGCTGAAGCTGCCCTCTCTCTGCTCACAATGACTGTAGGAGCCTGGTGCAAAGGCTACTCATCTTTTCCTTCCGTGGGCCCCCAGGACCTTTATTACACAGTGTTCTCCCAGAATTGTGTCCTTCTGAGATGTCACATTCTTCTGATTCTTCTTTTTGCCTTTTGCTATGTTCACATATTTTCCTTTCTCTATGATCCTAAAATGCAAACATTTTCCCAGGATTCCTAAAAATCCCTTCCTGGTAATCCCATCTACTGGTCTTTGACAAATCCAGTGACTTCTAAGCCTATGTATTTATTCTAGACTTGTCTTCCAACTTCCAGGCCCTATTGTGCAGCTGTTTCCTGACGTGTCCCCTCAGATGTGACACAGTCACTTAAGACTCAAATGTCATGGTGTATTTCTTTGTGCCTGACTTCTTTGGCTTAGCATGCTGTCTTTGAGGTTCGACCATGTCCTTAGATGTAGCAGCAGCTTATCTTATATTGCTGGGTACAGTTCTATTCCATGAACACTCTAAACATTTTTTTATCCATTCCCTTGTTGAAAGTTTGGATTGTTTCCAGTTTGTAGCTATTATGAATAGATCTGTTATGAACATTCATGTAGAAGGTTTTGAAGAATGTCTGTTTTCATTTCTCTTGAATAAATACCTAAGAGTGTAATCGGGTAACTACCTAGGGGTATAAACAGAAACTACAGCCAACGTTTTTGTACCATTTTACACTGTCATTTTGCTACCATGGTATGAGGGTAATATTTGCTCCAGATTTTTTCTTTTTAGCCTCTCCAGTGAGAATGTAGGGGTGTCTCATTGTTATTTCAAATTGTTCTTTTATGATTATTAACTATAGTTATCTTCTTTTCCTGCATATATTGACATCATATAGAGCATTTTGTCAAAAATGAACTCATCTTTTTTATGACAAGACTGTCTGTGGCCCCTCTTCCTCCACCTGACAACCATGTCATGTTGTTCCTCTGTCCATACTCTGTCTGTCCCTCCTCTCCATCTTTAGGTCACTGCTCTATAAGCTACTGTTGTTTTAGTTTAGACCCTACCGGTTGTTCCTTTGATGTCTACCATGGGTTTTCCTTATGTCGTTTTTTCATTTTTGCTCCTATACATTAGTAAGTGTACTAATTAGTGAGCATGATGATTCTACATTATAAGTACCCTTATGTGCTATTATTTTAAGAAATTTTATGTAAAAGCTTTCTGTTTACTTCAGGACAAGTTTAAAATTTCATAGCAACTGTTTTCTTCCTCCCATAGGCTCATCTCTCACTTCTTTCTTCAGCATATCTGTGAACTACAACTATTGAGAATGATGGAAATACTGCATGTTCATCTAGGATTCTGAGATTTCTTATAATTATTTTTCTGTCTTTCTGGAACTTCCTCTATCCAACTCACATGATTAACTTCTGTTTTTCCGGTGAGACTTTAAGTATCATATTCTTTTGGATATTCTTCCCCTTATGCATTCTTGAGATAGGTACCTGTCTTAATCTTATAAGAGAGCCAGAAGAAGCATGGGTGTTAATGGTTTATTTGGGAGATACAAAGCTAGTACAGTCAAGATGAGGACCCACGGTGCGGCTATTTCTTTTAAGCATAAGTGAGGATTAATAGGAAAATAAATCAACAAATATTCATGTGTGTTTGAATCCTCACATCGTGTTCTGTAAATAAAGCAATTCTATGAAAAACTTATCACTATCATATTTAAGTGTTAAGGACTGAATGCATTTTCTCTAAGATCAGGAATATGTTATGAACTATTTAACATTGGAAAGCTAATTCATGAAATAAAGTAAGAGAAAGGAAGAAAAGAAATTCAGATTAGAAAAGAAGAAACAAATGGCCATTTGAAATGATTGTGTACATACAAAAATCAGAATAAATCTACAAAAATGAGACCAGAACTAACAACATTAATATAGGATGGTCATACATACAAGATTACTGTGCAAAAATCAACTTAATATGAATGTGATTTCTCAGCATATGCTTTTTGTCAAGTATCTGCATTGCAAATATTTTTTCCAGTTAGTGATCTGTTTTATAATAAATGGTGTTTCTCAAAGATCAGAAGTTTTAAAATTGATGTAATTGATGAAGATCAATTTACTATTTTTTTTCTGTTTGTGTGGTTTGCTTTGGGATTCTATCTAAAAATCTGTCTACTCCAAGAAAATGAAGAATCCTATGTTATATGTTCTTCTAGAAAATTTATAGTTTTAGGTTTAAGTTTTTAATCTCTAGTTCCTTTTCATTTAATTTCTGTGTATGGTGTGAGGTAAGGGTCACATTCATAAGGATGTCTGATTGTTCCAGCATCTTTGTTGAGGAGAATGCCTTTTAACATTTAAACATGTAGTCACTTTTGTCAGTTTGATTTGTCATGTATTTTTGGTTCTGTTTCTTTCATTTATATGTCCATACTTATGTCAAATGAGCATTATGTGGATTATTCTGACTTTATAATACATCTTGAAATGAAGCAGGGTAAGTCCTCTAACTTAGTTGTTCTGTTTTGAAGTTTTTTTGTGCTATCCTGTCAAATTTCTACACATTTTTTTTAAAGAGAGAGGGACAGTGAGAGAGAGAGAGTGAGCAAGCGAGAGAGAGAGAGAGAGAGAGAGAGAAACCATTTTTATTGAGTTTTTCACGTGGCCTTCATTGCTCTGAGACTTTGTTGTCTAAGTAGTGCTGAGATTCAAACTTGCATACTCGCGCATGTTGGGTAAGCACCATAACGGTGGAGCCACTGCCCCAGCCCCTCTACAAATGTTTTAGAACCAGATTTTATTTATTTTACAAAAAAGTCCTACTGAAATTTTGATTGGGATTACATTGATGTCATAGGTTAATTTGGAAAAAAAGACTTCCTTAAAAAATATCAGGCCTTCAATCCATGAATATTGTATATTTCTTCATTTTTTAATGTTTTCTTAGATTTCTTTCAGCAATATTTTGGGGATTTCCTTTCCATCTATTTCTATTGCACTAATTTTGTTTAATTTATCCAAAAATGTTGCATGCTTTTAGGATGATATTAGAAAAATTATTAAAATTTTTAATTCTTAGCTTTTCTACTATGTTAATATCTGTAAATAGAATTGTTTTTCTTTAACTCAAAGTCTCAATTTTATCAGCAAAGAATTGGAAGTATTAGTCCCTCAATATCATATAGGGCTGCCACATATTCTTTATAAACTTTAAAAATCTTGGGGGGATTTTATGTACAAGTGGTGCAATAATGAAATCAATATAAGTCTTTTATTTGTAGGCTGAGAGAACTGGCACCTAGATATTAAATAACTGGTACGCTGTGCTCATAGTGGTAGTTGTGAACATAGAAACCTGACTGGTATGGAGAGAAGTGATATACTTTACTTTGAATTTCAAAATAAGATGTTTGCCCTAGATTGCTGAGGAATGCAAGGATGAAATTTAAAACTGGAGACACTGTTCTACCTGGAAAACTTGATGGACAAAAATAAGGTTGTGTGTAGGTGTAGGTAAAAGTTCATCCTCCTTTTGAACTGAAGAAAAAAGGAATGAGTAATGCATGAATAGATAAATAAAATGTGAAAAATTCATGAAAAGGGTTATTTTTGAATGTCTGGATTCTGTTTTATGTATACTTTGACCGATAATTCCCCAGAAAAAAGGGACATCTTTCCAGAAGATGGCAGCATTTTCTTTGGCCAGTAGTGAGTTGTAGCGGTTCTGAGACTGAAACCAGTCTTCTAAGCCAAATCTCACGCTCCTGCCTACCGACAGTTTTATCTTGAATCCTCCATTCTCTGAATGGTTCCTATCTTCTCCAGGTTACTGAAATTTGCTTATGACCAAGAATATGGATGATCTTGGTGTGTGTGTCCTGTGTGCACTTAAAAAGAATATGTATTCTATAGTTTAGTGTAAAATGTTCTATAAACATGAAGTTAATTTGCTTGATAGTGTTCAATCTTTTATCCTACCTGATTCCTGTAGACTTATTCCATCAATTACTGAAAGACATTTGTTGAAATCTCCAACTATAATTGTGGATTTGTTGATTTCTCCTTTCATTTTGTTGAAACAAAGACCACCGAGACTCTGTTTTTAGTTGCTATACATTTAGATTATTGTGTCTTCTTGAATCAATTCTTTTATTGTGAGACATCTCTTTTTATGCCTGATTATATTTCTTGATCTGAATCTACTTTGTCTGTTATTAATATAGCCACTAAAACTTTCTTATGATTAGTATTTTAATGTCATGTATTTTCCCCATCTTTTTTAATATATCAAACTTTATGTTTCTATATCTTCATATATCCAATTTGTAGACAGTATATATATTTAGGTCTTACATTTTTATTTAGTCTAACAACCTCTCACTTTTAAAATTGAAGTGTGTAGACCACTTATATTTAACATAATTTTCTGTATGATTGATTTTAACTTTATTACTGTACTATGTTTTTCCTCTGATCTATTTTACTTTCTTCCTTTTTATTTTGAAATAATTCAGTATTCTTAGATTTTTAATTTATTTTACCTGCTTATAAATACTGTCTATTTAAAATTGTAAGGGTTATTCTAGGATTTATAGAAAGTCTATCCTGAAACACTACTAAGACAATAAGGTAAGAACCTTTCAAAATATATTGTTTTAACTCTTATCCTTTTTATTAGTATTGCTTCTATAAATATTATATATATTTGATCGCTATATTTCACAATATAGTAATGTAGTTTTTGCCTTCCACAGTGATATTATAATAATTAAATTTAAAAGTTTTAAAAATAAGGACTACGAGGCTGGAGTGGTGGCTCAGCAGTTACAGTGCTTGCCTGGCATGTGCAATGATGTGAGTCTATATCCTAGCACCAAGTACACAATGAAGTGTTGGAGCAGAATCTACTGTCTCTCTCTTAAAATTTAAAAAAGTTTACTTTTTTAAAAAAAAGTTGTTTTTTTTTTTTAAAGTCTACTGTGTTTTCAGATTTTTTTTCCTCTCCCATACCAATCTTCTCTCTTCCAAGGTACTTCACTTACATGTATATTTGAGAATTTGGTATTGTTCCTTAGGTAAATGAGGTTCTATTTATTTTTCCATGGCTTCTTTTTTTCTACATGCTTAGGTGTGACTCAACTCTTTTGCTTATTTCTTCAAGTTCATTTCTTCTTTTATTTGCATCCTCTGATCTCCTGAAATACCTTTCCAGTGGAATTTTCATTTCAGACATTGTGGTTTTCAGTTCTAAAAATGTCATTTGCATTTTATACCTTTCATTTGTTTATTCGTATATTTATTTTAGTGATTGCTTGTATTTATAATAGCTGTTTTCATGTCTTTGCCTTTCTCTGGGTCTGTTCTTTTTAATGCTCTCAGTTGCTTATGAATTATACTTTCCATCCTCTTTGCATATCTAGTTATTTCTCATTAGATGCAGGACATTGTAAGGTTTACGCTATTGAATGAATTTTTTTCTGAAGAGTTGAATTTTGACTTGGAAGGCATTTAAGGGGCTAGAAGAATAGTTCATCCTTTCTTATTTTATTTTTAAGTTTTGCCAGAAAAAAGTCTAGAGTAACCTTAACTATAGGGCCATCTTAATCCTGTGGTCCTCCTGGGATTTCAACTGAATGCCCCAAATTTCATAAGTTCTCCACATCTGCCTAGTCATTATTTATATATTTCTCAGCTGAGTGTAAACCTTAAAAATTGTTCTGTTTATATCATCTCAGTAATTGTTTTTTGCTTTGCCTCTTGAAGATTAACCTAAATATGTACTGTGTAGCATTTCAAAAAGACGTAAGAGTACCATAATGCAGACTTTCAAAGAGTTTTGAAGGTTTTCCTCCTTTAAGTACCTTCATATTCTTTCAGCACTGGTTATCTTCACCTTCACATATCTGTCTCCTCAACTCAGCAAGACTGTCATGCTCAGTTTGCTCTTTCCTCTCTCACAATTCTCTAGGAAACACTCTAAGAAAAAAATGATCCTGGGTGATGATGTGGTTTGTTTCTTGTGTTTTCCTTGTTTTAAGGATTATAATCCTGTTCTTCTACCTGTTGTTGAATGCCTGAAGCTGTTCAATATTATTATAATTTTTAAATTATATTACTTAATATAAACATTTATCATAATATTTATTAAGATGAATTACATCAATAGTACACATATGATAATATATACTATATTTGCATGTTTTATATATATATATTCACTTGTATATTTTACACACATGTGGCATATGTGTTTAATTTATATTAAACATATCCCCTGATTTTTCACTATTCATAGCAAGAGAGCAATTATCGTGCCAAATGGTTAGTCTGTCATTGGTGGGAACAAAAACTCCTGTTTTTGTTTTTAAAGTTCTTAACATGCTATATTTGTTTCTCCAATGATTTATTTAAATGCTTGTCTATTTATTCTATGGACTAGCTCTTTTGAGACTGAATCAAGTCAAGT